>CM067371.1:80130284-80280284 GCA_034401795.1 Chaetoderma sp. LZ-2023a | reverse complement strand
CTAATTTGACTGGGCGCTGTTGCTGCCATAGGCAACAAGATCACCTAGTCGAATTAGTTTTAAAATATATAAAACATAATATAAAACACCTTACCTGTAGAGGTACTTTCATATTGGGATTCTATGAATTCATGGTACGAGCGACCCCACCGCGCGGAAAGCGTGGGTGGAACTTATCTGTAAATGGGCAGGACATAGCTAAAAGTGGATCCATCCCCTGTAACCGACCATATAAAAAACCTGCGTATCCAGGAATGGTAGATATACTGGGATACTGGAACCGACACATACAATTCCATCCTCTGGCACAAATACTGCGGTCATCATTCTGGAACTGTGAACCCAGCTGTAAACTTGATTGATCATTGGGTAGGAGATGGTGTATGTTCTGAAGCATAATATGCAAAAAGAGCTTAGTTAAGGCGGAAGTAACTATTATACCCATAAAGTTACTATAGGGTATCGAAGAGTGGTAGTTGTTGGTATATTTAAATTGAGTGGCATACATGAGGTGTTCTGCATTGATTCCATTTTCATTTGAAGATTTCTCTCTAATACACGAGCAATATACGTTCCCAATGTCAGTGAAAGATACCCAAAAATATGGTCTATGATAGTAATGTTCTGCGAATGTCATCAAAACCACGGCACAGAAAACGCTGGAATTTTCTGTATCAAGTCCGTAAGAGGACGCCACTTCGCAAACCTACTACACGTGCTACGTACCGATCTAAATAAAACATGTCTGGCTACGCTGAATATCATAAATACCCTGATGAGGTTATTGACTCGACATGGATGAAAAAATCCCAGAAACTCGCATCTTCGTAAAGCCGCATCAAAAGCCTCTCTGTCTTTCTTTTTCGTCTTTCATCTTCTTTCGTGGTCGTCGTCGTCGTCGTCGTCGTCGTTGTCGTCGTCGTCGTCTTTATATCTCATCTTGGCAATACTGCGCGTGTACGTGTTGGGAGACCCACCAACCTGCGTGTTTGAGTAGACTAGAGGTAGGACCCATTGACGAGACACGTAGCCTTAGTTAATATACAAAATAATATCTACATGCAACATTCCTTTCTATAAATTATTTCAATTTAAATTGATTAGGCTTTTAAGTAAAATCTTACATTCTATGCTACATGAAGCTATTATTATATTTTGGTTAAGAAATCTAAGATACACAGGTATGTTCGAAACATAAATATAATCTTAGACTATATTCTATTTATAAATTTACGCAAGCGATAAAGAAAAGGTAATTGGTATACAGTTTTTTCTTGTCAGTAATATGTGTGCAGAGGTAATGGATAGTAAGTACACCTGGCAAGATTACATCGCCGTGGGTTTCTAGTGTGCACACTCTGGCACCTATCATAAAGACTAATGAGGAAATCACAGTTGGCGAGACACGTGTACCTCGAAAAGGAATGGAGAAACATTAGGAATGTTTACTTCACGTTCTATTATATCTGTCACTAGCTACCCCCGCCCCACTGACTGGTGACATTTTTACTCTTCCATCATCAGAATGGGCCTTTACATTTTATCCATCAATCATATGACGTCATATGTGACGTGAAGGATGACGTCATAAGCATGACGTCATGAATGATTCGATTTAGTCAGTCTTTAACGCTTAATAGTCCGAGACGTTGTACGAATTGTATGTCTTTGCTATTTAATAAACATACCATTGAATAATTTGAAACTAATTTGACTAGGCAGCAAAAGCACACAGTCAAATTAGTCCCAAAATATTTAACAGCCTACCTATATAGTTTTGTGGAAATTGATAGTCAGGGAATTCAGAGATCGGTCGATCCCAGCACGGGCGAGGTGTGGGTGGAGATTAGCAAGTGGTGGGCGGGGCATATGTGATTATCTGTACTAAATGGCGGCACGCACACGCGCAAAAACGCACACATATATGGTCAGTTCTTACGAAACCTCGACAAACACATTTTGGGTATCTACTGCCATTAATATAATATTTATGATGACGTGTATAGGTTATGTGCATGCACATATATCACAGCTTTCAGGGGATGCCCAGTTTTGTTTTCGATGAAAACTCTGACCAATGTGGGCTCATGTCAACATGTCATGTTTTTGGCGTTTTTCAGTAATTTGTATTTAATAATTACCATAACTTCTGTTTTATAAGCACATGATGGTGTGTAATGCATCCAAATAAAATCTAGTCATGATTTCATATGTGATGTGCACATACTGATACAAAAATAAAAATGATTTGTATAGACCTTGAATTTTAGCAATCATTTTTATGCGGGACGGAATTATGTGAAACCATCAGTATGCACTCTTTCTTAGGCACCATAACGAAACAACAGTTCCCTCGCAGTGGACATTATACCATAAGTATAGCAATTTATATCATCTCCATTTTGAGTAGAAACATTTGTTAATAAATGAAACTTTGA
The DNA here is from genome assembly GCA_034401795.1 of Chaetoderma sp. LZ-2023a. Lineage (NCBI taxonomy): Eukaryota > Metazoa > Mollusca > Caudofoveata > Chaetodermatida > Chaetodermatidae > Chaetoderma > Chaetoderma sp. LZ-2023a. The sequence continues at coordinate 80,277,846 of CM067371.1, read as the reverse complement.
AATATAACGGATTTGGGGACGTTTTTAGTGAAACTATGAGATCAGTCACTGTTCCAGGGATTTAAATATTCGCAAAAAGTCGCCATAAGGCTGATACCACCCGCACCCCCACCCCACCCCACTATATGCCAGATTTTATATCGGTAGATCCATTGCCCTTACATCTATGACGAATTCCCATAATCTGAAACCGTGGATATGCTGAAACCAAGAGTATGCACAAATTAGCTGCTGTTATGATGCAGTGATCCCAACCTAATGTGATTAGCGGCAATGGAGATAAACTATCAACAACAACAACGTCGTGGGCGTACAGACAATCACATGTACCTCGTATTTGATAACATTTCAACCATTTTTGCGAAATCATGTAAAATCAACAAAATTTCAAATTCCTATTTACCACTCCCTGAGTGTATTATACATGTGTTTGTGTAAGATACATTGCTGTTTGTCTAGGCAGCATATGCAGTTACCGCGGCGAGTGATAATATAACAGTTTCCGCACGTTTTTCGTATTTAATGTGGCTTTGGCAACATGCATATTCACGGTTTCATGCATACGCATGGCTTCAATCTTGTTAATGTATCCGACTAATGATGCAGATTGTTACCTATATCTATTAGGTTATTTGCGCTGTTACAGTAGGGACTGATGAAATACGCATGTATGGTACCTTTCTAAGACAATTCATCTGTTACCTCAGTTTATTTGTGATGTTTTCTTAATTTTACCCACCCGTAGCCTAAAATTTATTTCAAAATGAATGTAAAATTGGCTCCTATAATGCCAACAATGTAAGTATAAGTGGCTAAATAACATTGAATAACTGTATAAGTAAGAGAGCTGTATAATGATACCTTATTTGCTTAAAGAAAAAGATATATATGCGCTGAGAGATTGATGCATACTCATGGCTTCATGCATATTCAGGGTTTCCGCACATAATCCCAATCTTGTATTATTTACTAAAATAGAAACCCAGGATGACATAACGTCCGTATACTACAAGACCACCCAGGTCAGCATTCATCCAATGGTAGTGCATCAAAAGAAAGATGGGAAATTGATTGCAAAGTGTTATGTGGGTGTAGCCAGTATTACTGCCCACCATGTCTCTACCAGGTTCACGTACATAAAACAACCGATGCACCAACTGAAGGCCCTGATGGCGAAGCTGACAGCACGACATACGATCAGTGAATCACCTTCCTCACATTACCGTAACCGAATAATATGTGCACTGGTGGCCAAGGTCTCCAAACTCTGAGTTCAAGGTCTTTGTGGACGTAATTCTAGTCTGAGCATGGCAAACGTCGGTGTGACGGTGTCGGGGTTGGAATGAAACAGAAGGCAGACAACATGGCTATCAGTATCATACAACCAGTGACACAATTCCACCAGGCCATCACGTCGAGTATAACAACAATGACCTTTATAGGCCGGCATGGAATTCCTGGAGGACAGTCACTGTAGTGCCGAGATTAAAGCATGGGAGTTGCTAAATGTCAAGAACCTAAGTAAGGCCATGCCCTAGTGCCGTGCCATGAGTTGAAGACCAGAGACACAACTTGTGTCATGATACCTTAATGCGCAACCCATTTAAATCGACCAATTAAAATATCGATTGATGTGAGCGTGACGCGTAGGGATTACTACGCGGTACTGTTTTACTACGATTTGTTTACTACGATTTGTCATTCGTTTACGGCTGACATCGCCAGATTGTGTGTTTGTCACTATATTTTGCTGCGCATTCAGTATCTGTTATCAATTAGTGGTGCGTCACAGCGGGCGGTATCGATTTCACGAAAATCAACAATGAGAAATCAGATAAAAGTCACATCAGCAAATATTGGCAAATATTTCAAAATTACAGTTTATATGATAAATAAAATCTCAAACTCGGTCACTGTTCATATCACTATTATGAACCTCGTTGAAAATTATCAATTTTGCACTCGCTAAAGCTCGTGCAAATTGATAATTTTCAACTCGGTCCATAATAGTGATATGAAAAGTGACCTCGTTCCAGATTATATATATATATATATATATATATATATATATATATATATATATATATATATATATATATATATATATATATATATATATATATATATATATATATATATATATATATATATACACCTGTGCAAAAGTTAAGCACCACCCTATTTTTACGCACATGCGAGGGTATATTCATGTGCTATGAAGAAAGCAATAGCATAAACATTTATGTACCCATCCATCTTAGTGCAAGAGGTAATAATGCAACGAGAGGAATGCTGATTATGATGGTGGGGAAACACTGTATGTTTTTGTTTGAACTTGAAAAGAGGCCTGAATATGGTTACGTTGACACAACTGACAACTATTGCCCTACAGTTGACACACGTGGCTAGATTGTCATTAATGGTGTCTGAAAACGAAGTTTAACATCTGTGCACGAGTTTGAGACTGTCATTATTAATACCGGGTATATCCACCTTGTGCCTGGCTGACGGCCTGGACACGACGTCTCATGCTGGTCACCAACCGACTGATACCCATTGTGGTATTCGTTGCCATTCAAGATGGAGTGCGTCTGTTAATTCCTGTAGGTTCTGCACAGGAGGATCCCTCCTTCTCACCATGTTTCCCAGAATGTCCCAGATATGCTCAATAGGGTTCATGTCAGGGCTCCTTGCTGTCCATGGTAGGGTTTCGATGGCATTCTGGCGGAGGTATTCATGCACAGCTCTAGCACGATGTGGTCGGGCGTTGTCATCCATGAATATAGGGTGGGTTCCAGGTGCATGATTTACAAAATGAGGGACCACAACTCTATCCAGTATGGAATCTTGATATCTTTGTCCATTTAGTGTTCCAGGTACAGTCAACAGATCCAGCTTACAATCAAATGAGATGCACCCCCATATCATAACGGAACCTCCACCAAATGGAACTTCTTCCATGATGTTACGTTGGTCGTACGCCGTGCGTCTGGACCTCCATACACGAGTTCGACCATCTGTGGCATGAAGCAGGAACCGACTTTCATCGGACCAGTGTACCCGTCTCCAGGATCTCATGTTCCAGTGTCTTCTTTCGTTGCACCACCTCAGACGCTCCTCTTTGTGGTGTGCAGTGAGGAGAGGACGTCTGACAGGTCTCCTAGCTTTCATGCCAGCAGCATACAGTCTCCTTTTGACGGTAGACATTGACACTCTATTGCGCGTTTCCCATTGCTGGCTGAGCACTCTGCTGTTGGTGAATGGAGATCTCCTAACAAGGCGTACTAGGGCTCGATCATCACGGGCAGTAGTCTTCTTCGGTCTTGCAGATCTAGGCCTGTCCTTCACCTCGTTAGTTTGCCCATGTTTTGCAATCAAACGACTGATTACAGTATGGTTAATGTTCAGCTGTCTGCCAATCTCTCTGCATGACATACCAGTGGTATGCATGCCTATGATTTGCCATTTCACACGATCACTTAACCTTCGTCTTGCCATAGCGGTTCACAATCAAGAGCTAACTCTCTCTGTACAAATAAACCACGGTCATGAACACAAAATTCCTAATCTTGTCGCCTAAATCTGTATGTAATGTTCTACACCTCAAACTGGACTTTTACATAACTGAACACGTGTGCTGTTTCCCGCCACGCACGGACATCAAGCGGCGTGAAGTTATGCATGCATGTGCATTTCGTACTTGGAATTATGTCAGCTAACGCGGGGACAAAAAGTATGGCAGCCTAGTTGTACCATCATGTTTCTACGTTCTATTGTTTTTGCTGGTGCTTAACTTTTGCACAGGTGTATATATATATATATATATATATATATATATATATATATATATATATATATATATATATATATATATATATATATATATATATATATATATATATATATATATATATATATATATATATATATATATATATATATATATATATATATATATATATATATATATATATATATATATAGTTGTGTATCTATAGGAGTGACGGGTGGGGTGTCAAATGACATCATCTGACACCCACCCCCTCACTCCTATAGATACACAACTATGTATCTACTTATTATCCATAAAGTGCAAAGGTAATGATAGGCAATGATAGAAGGTCATGTTTACAAGAGAAATAATTTCAAGGACGCACACAATATTAAGTATATACTTTTAAACAAAACCATTTACAATGCATATTTATTACTGAATCCCTAGCACATGTCTATAATGTACGTAGAGAGAAAATGCTATGTAACAGGTAAATTAGATATTCTATAGCTGTAACAGCTTTCACAGTATAGTGAATTGCATGCATACTCATGGTTTCAAGCAGTCACCACGCTTGTTTTAAACACAATATCAGAATTTCAGTTTTCGGAGTTAAGGTGCCAGAACGCTTCCGCGATTCCCTTAACATGTGCCCGACACGACCTCAAATTGCGATTGTAACACTAATTTGATTTCGACACGCGCTGGATCCTAAATGTCGACATTTGGTATGAATTGACCATATGCGAACGCACGTACGCACGCACGCACGCACGCACGCACGCACGCACGCGCGCACACACAATGGCAGCCAGAGTCGTACGGACAGACAGCTCGGTTATTTTAATAGTCTATTGACACATTCGTGTAATAGTAACACCATCTGTTGCCACCGAAAGTGGAACACTGCGACATCAATTCCATTTTAGCTGTGCCCCGCCCATATTTATCTAAGTTGCACCCGCTCCTCGCTCGTTTTGGAATCGATCGATCTCTGAACTATCAATTTCCACAAACTATACAGGTAAGCTGTTGAATATTTTGAAATTAATTGAACTGGGTGTTGTTGCTGCCATAGCCAAGTCAAATTAGTTTCAAAATAATCAACAACATGTTTATTAAATGGTAGAGACAGCCAATTCGTACAACGTGTCGGACTATTAAGAGTTAAAGACGAGCCATATAGAATCATATTATGACGTAATGATTATGACGTCATCTTACACGACGCTTAGCTGATTATGACGTCATATGACGTGTGATTGATAAATGAATACTCTGGAAAGGTGAATTTGTTATTTCGAATAATGCATTTGTTGATGCTGGCGTAACGCGTTTGTTGCTTCTTTGACAGGCTCTTCAAAGCATACCCTGCATATAAAGATCTCTTTCCTGACTTCCGAGGCAAGAACATAGAGGATCTACAAACCAGTCACCATATTCGTGCTCATGGTACAACAGTAATGTTTAACCTTGGTGGGATCATTAATAGCCTGGATGACGCGGAATGCTTAGCAAGAATGATTCGCAAGTTGGGATCAAACCATTTCCACCAGAAAGTCAGCATGGTCCAATTTCAGGTATTTTATTTATCGACTGATTTTTAAGTCATAATTAGAGTCTATGTATGGCTTAGCCGCAGTCTGGTAGCAGGATTTGATTTTGTATCAAAGTCAATTTGGACTGGTGTTCTCTCCAGATTTAGTGTATTTTTCTATAAAATTTAACTGGGATGGCATACCTTTGTGGAGCTATCTTATGAAAACCTATTTTGTGTATGTCATTGACAGCCAAATTGAATGCCAGATAATAATTGATTTCTATAGACGATATGCATCCTCTCCGTGCACAGCCCAATGTAACCGTTCATTTTCAGCTAACTATCAGAAATAGGTTTTGTAATTCTGTTAGTTTCTTCTTGACCGTATTGGATTTCGGATTATGGTAGATTTCTATAAACTAGCTCACCGGTTCAAAGCACTTGTCAAATGTTAGACTGATTCAACATACCAGTGCAAGCTTAAAGATTGACATATCTTTCAAAATAATAAACAAATAATATACATTATGTTCATGGTATGAATTCAGACATACAGAATTGACGTTTGACTTTTAAATGTGCTAAAGGTTGCACATAATACGCCACAATCTATTACAGTTAACGAATTGTTCCAGGTTTGAGTTAATTATCTCAAACGGTTTTTAAAACATGCATCATACCAGTCAATGTACAATAATCAACCTGTTCAACACACGATCATGACCTAATAGATAACTATCACATGTCCATGGTATATTAGCTAGTATTTGTATAGAATTTCTCATCGTTGGAACCAGATTTGTTTTCGATAAATAGAGATACAGCGAGGCACTAAATTGCGTTATTTAAAATGACTCATTTCTGGCATCTGGATTTGCTTTGCTCATGGAAATATGATGCTGAGGTAGAGATGATTGCAATGTTCCTTTCCAATTCTAGCTATGCCCCGTCCATCTTTAGTTAAGCTAGATCCGGTGCCTTCCACAAGTTGTATAACAGTTTTCAAAATTAAGTGTGGCGGCAATGCTAATAATACCCAACAGGTTAAGGAAATCGAAAATGGGCTCCGTTGCGATGAGCGATCTCTGCAACACGCGCTGTGAACAGTCAGCGAGATTGGACGTGAGCTGTAGGCCCTATAGGAGCTGTATAGGAGCTTTATAGGAGTAGTAAAAAGAACCAACCTGTCTACACCAATGACATCAACACCAGGAACACGCGAAAGGTCGGATAAAAAGCCGAGATGTAGGAACAATCAAGATGCGTTTTAACCGATGCCCTTCCGAATTAGATAAACGCTTGCCATTGTCCCTGCATTAGTATTTCAGCTTACTCACTGTTGTAATAGTCCAATCAAATGCCATGATAATTTGGTGTGTTTTTCTCTTCTTTCAGAAACTCGGACCTCTTATCATCGAGTTATTTCAGGACGCTCTTGGTGCCGGTTTCACAGCTGAGATGAAGGCCGCGTGGTTACAGCTTTATACGGTGCTTCTTAAGCTTGTTGAAGAAGGCATGAACAGCGCGAAGGCATCATAGCGTTATTAATCAAGTGAGAACAACAACAATCAGTTGTTCAAAATCTGATAGCAACAGTAGATTGTTGTGCAATTCCACGAAAGAATTTGAACGGTGTACTTGTTATGAATATAAATAAGCATCTGTTAGGAGGATCTTGGATAGGCCTTATATAAGTATATGCATCGAAGACAAGAGAAGAACTGGACAGAGCAGACCAGAGAAAAACTGAAAAGTAAATTTCCCGTCATGATGTTAGTCAATTATTTTCAGTAATCAAAATTCATTCAAATATAATTTTTCCAGTATGTGGCTTCCAGTTACATTCTTCACACCAGCGATAGGTGTTCCGTTCACAGTGATAGCCCCGGTGTTTGTATGGGAACTGCCATGTCATTTGATGGCAAATGTTAGACTGTAAAAACACGTCAAATAATAGAATTCCTGATGCGCCATTCTAATGATTAATCCTGTATGTTGTTCTAACCTGCTCATCGGTATCTATCTCATATCGGTATTTTCATATTTCGATATTTTTATATTTCGTTTTAACGCTTCTCAAATTATATTAATAAAGTGTGCTGCTAGTACAATGTCGCTATTTGTTTCTTTGTTAGCCTGCATGAAAACACAGACTATTGTTTTATCTCATGATCTTCCATAATACTCTTAATAATATTATTGATAACATTGTTTAAACTATATTTCTTCCTAAAGTTTTGGAAGGGTCGGCTCCAAACGTGGTCAACTTGTAGTAACAATGTGTTGGAGTTCCAAAACGGAATTTTGATTTTGCAAATGCATTTCGAGGGGTTCAAATTACGGAGTCATAAAAGATCCCATGTGCAATATTTGGGAATTCTTAGTATGGCTATCGAATTGCGACTATGTATAGTGTTATTATCGATTCACCACCATTCGTGGTTATGATATAGTTTTCGAATTGTTGATTTTGGGGTCAAACGTCCGATGTCACGATAAGAAGCCAAACGTGCCTGTTTTCTTATTGGCACCCCTTACCCAGAAAGCGGACATATTAAAAGATACTCGATGGGCAAAGATCACCAGTAAACTGCAACTATGCCTTCAGTTTTTATTTTATGCTATCATCACACAACTTGTTTTCTTTGAGCTCACAAAGAAGCTTGCTGAAGGTCAAGATCTCCCTTTATCGTGTCAAAGTTATACGTTAGGTTGTGACACATCTCACGTTCCATTTAGCTCATCTATTGCCAAAATTACCACTTTTTGCTTGGGCAGAACTCACTTTGCCCAAAGAAGTTGAAAACATTTCCATTTCACAATGGCCACCAATATTAATTGTGTCCAACTGAGTCCAAAGCTGGTCAGTGTCTAGGACATATATCAACTTTTTCTGATTCAATATTTGGTTTTCGCTAAATCCGCCTTCCCACACCAATTGTGGATAACATATCATGGCAGAGAAGCAGCCTTTCACCGTCAGTTTATTTATACTTAGCTGGTGTCTATCGCCCCTTGAATCCTAAAAGAATTTGAAAGTGAAAGTTGCTACATTCTACTGTTTCAGAGTTAAGCAGCAGCCTACAGGAGCATTTTTTGCTATCACTAAAAATACCATCTTTATAGGATGCCCAGAGATGTAGAATTTGGCGCAGGATTGGCAAATCTAACAATAAGCTGAATCTCCAAATAAAATCGCTAGTGGTATAAAAATCTTTTAGTATTGAATGGTAGAAAAACGTTAGTTTGATCTACGTTCTTGATTCGTTAAAGGAAATTCTAAGCGAATCAAACCACAATGTAGCCATAGCGAGATATCTTAGCACACGTGGACGTGTTTACAGAATTAAAATCCATCCGATCTGTTCCCGATATATGCCCATTTTATATATGTGCGAAATGTGGCCAAATCATCATTTCTGATTTCCCTGACTTTTTGAAATCTTACTAGTCAACTAAAATGCACCAGAAGGAGATGCCGACTGCGTCTTTGTCTTCTTGACAATGCACTTAGTGAAAGCCGTCACCTAAATAGTACATTCCTTGGTCTCAAACACAAATCAACCATAGACTGTCGTAATATGAAGGCGTGTGCTAAAGGGGTGATTTTACATTATTGCATTCCAGAGTTATGGCAAAAATGTGTATCATGGTATGTATTTCATGACCCAGTAACCTAGATATTTAATGCTTTGTCCTGAAACTCAGAGAACTTCTAGCCACCTATAATATGAATGGATGGGCCAAATATGGTGATTCTACCTCAATACGTTCACGATCTATGGCTAAGAATGTGTATTCCGGGGTACACTTAGTGAGACCGTGACCCAGATATTTGAACTTTTGACCTGAAGCTTACGTTTCAATCTAGCCAACCACAATATGAATATTTGGTGATTCTACCTTCTGACATTACAGCATTATCGGCGAAAATGTGTATTCCTATGAACTAAGTGACCCCCTAACCTCGATGGGTACTTTGACCTCAAAGTAAAAAGTTCTCTAGCCACTCATGAATTTATGTGCCAAAGTTGGTGATTCTACATCATATGAATACGGACATATATAGACAGACAGACAGACAGACAAACAGACAGACAGACAGACAGCCAAACGAACTTTCGGGCAGGCAGGCAGGCAGGCAGGCAGGCAGGCAGGCAGGCAGGCAGGCAGGCAGGCGGGCAGGTAGGTAGGTAGGTAGGCAGGCAGGCAGGCAGGCAGGCAGGCAGATAGGCAGGCAGGCGGGCAGGCAGGCATGCAGACAGGCAGCCAATACCCTCTTACAGTAGAGAGTAATTAACAAAACAGCAACAATTATCCATCATTATACCACAGAGTACGTAGAAATGACAACAGACCGCCACTTTCCACAATAAGAACTTCACAGAAATTTTCAAAGAAGATACAGTACTCCAGTTTATCAAATCTAGAATGATGTACCTAGTTTTAGCTGATGCAGCGGTATAAATCAATGCATTTATTAAAGATTTGATTTTCAGGGAGGATGCACACGTCGTCATTTGCGCCACAACATCTTTGCCATTTGATAAGCTGCAAACACGCTCGTCAACATGCTTGACCATCCAATTAATGAATCCAATCCGTCAGTCAAGTTATATGACGTCATAATATAGTTGGTCACATGTAGCCTGACGTCACAATCAAAATACGTAATGAACGGTGTAGCTAAGTCCGGCATGAACTTTTAAAAGTCCGTCAGTTGTAGGAAATGTATATCTTAATAAACATTATGTTGAATATTTTGAAACTAATTTCACTGGGGCGCTGCTGCTGCCATAGGAATATCTGATCTGCATGGATTAACACGTTAATAGGCCTATGTAAAATTTATTACAACATATTAAATAGTATGGATAATTAGACATCCAATCTGGCAATCAAGTATTGACATCATAATCAATTACGTCACATATAGTTTGACGTTATATTCATATTTGGCAAACAGTACTCTGTCATGAACCTGGAATAATCCAACAAGTGTATGAATTGTTTGTCTTTACTATTTAATAAACATTCTTTTGAATATTTTGAAATTGATTTGACTGGGCGTTGTTGCTGCCATGGGCAGAAACAACACCCAGTCAAATTGGTTTCAAAATATTCAACAGCTTACCTGTATTGTTACCTTGATATTGAGATTCTGGCAATTCTGGATTCCATCGATCCCAATATGCGTGGGCGGAGTTTAGCTAAAGATGGGCGGGGCATAGTTGAAAGTGGATTCATCCATTATTTCGAATGTGATAAGTGAAGCTCGAGATAGCGCTATAATGACCTGATACGACATAACGAGCGTGATCATAATGGCGATGATAGTAGTGAGGATTACGCAATCACTGAATGCGAAAAGCGAAGGTGTGAACAGACAGAATCCTGATGATTTATAAGCCAAAGAAATTGATCAAGAGGATGATGACGATAGTTGGTGACGACGCCAGCGCCGATGACGACGACGACGACGACGAAAGAGGCTTTTGATGCAGCTTTACGAATACACCAGTTTCTGTTCGAATATTTCGTTGGTGACGTCTTAGACAATATTAACGTGTACCATTGTTAGACTGTCGATGACTGCGATGCTGATGTGGAGACAGGTGGAAGTGAGGGTGTTGAGGAGAGTGCTGACTAGAACCACATCCCATATGTATCTATCTTCAATGTGCTAGCCACCTAGTTATGTAATGGATGAACCCACTTTTAGCTATGACACGCCCATGCCTAGCTAAGCTCCGCCCCCGCTTCGCTCGTGTTAGGTCGATTTATATACTTTGAATTCTGAACACCCGGAATCCCAATTTCATGGTAATTATGCAAGTAACCTGTTGAATATTTTGAAACTAATTTGACTGCCGCTATTGCTACCTATGGCAGCAACAGCGCTCAGTCAAATTAGTTCCAAAATACTCAACAGAATGTTTATTAAATTGTAAAGGCATACAATTCGTACAACTGACTGGCTGTGACTGAGTATTTATGTCAATTACGATGGGGGACGTCAGCCTACATGTGACTTAATTGATTGTAACGTTATATACTTGACTGGCAGATCGGGTACATCCATTGGACGTTGAGTGATAAATCTCCTAATTACGTTTACACCATTACCCAGACAACCTCGACACAGCAATACGCGGCCGTTCAGACTAATATGCCGTGGCTTTATCTAAAACGTCAAATTAACACATGATTAACACTGGCCCTATGCAAACATTAAAACATGCACTAACATAGTTATTACATCACGGCTGCATTACACAAGACGCGGGTAGATGCCTATAACCTACAGATGCTTGCAATGTATTGTAATTCATACATATTATACTATACCTATGGTATCGATATATTATGTAACGGTGGTTCTAGAAGTTAGGTTGTCGTTGGCAAGGTTATGACTGGATGAAATGGCAGCATGGCTATGGTCATGTATTGAATAATAGTGGATACAATGGCATGTGCTCACTAGAACGTCAAATGAATCGACAGTTTAACAATTTGTCTTAACAGTAAGTAACACATCAGAACATCAATTATTCAATTGTTTTAATGAAGCTCGTATTCTTTCGATACTAGTGTATGGGAGCTAATCCGTGTTATGGATACATTCATAACGAACTACGGGCCTTGACTCGTTCAATTCACAATGTGTGACTGGCATGGTAGCAACATCACCTTCAAGCAATGAGCATGATTGCAGCAGATTATGTGTTATCTTGTCTCGTTGATCCCCCACCCCACTCCACTTCCACCCCACCCCACCCCCATTCTCTCGCTCGCTTTCTCTCTCTCTCTCTCTCTCTCTCTCTCTCTCTCTCGCTCTCTCTCTCTCTCTCTCTCTCTCTCTCTCTCTCTCTCTCTCTCTCTCGCTCTCTCGCTTTCACTCTCTCGCTCTCTCGCTCTCTCGCTCTCCCGCTCTCCATAGCTTTCGCCTTTCCATATCCATGCCAGGTGGTTCGCTCATTCTCTAACTCTTTTCGACTCTCAAGCCTTTCAGACTCACTGACAAAGCGTAATAGTTTCGCTCTGCCTGTATTATCTGAAAGTTCCTGTCCTTTTAGAATGAATATTTAGCTGGGAAATTGTTTGTGTCTTCCAATCCGTGCTGAGTGATATTGCGTAAACACACGTTGATGTGTTCATCAACATATTGCTTGGTGACGCAGTTGTCATGTTGGATATGTTCTGTAACCGCGAATAGCTGTTCCCATTTCATGCATAAACTGGAGACACTGATGTATTTTGTACTGTAGGAATCAAATACCTTTCCCTTTTTGTCATGTCAGCTAATGATGAGATGATACCCTCTATTGCGAAACAATGGACGTTTCCCGTTTTATCTATGCCCCGCTGATCTCTATCTAAGCTCCAGCCACACCTCGCTCGTGTTAGGACCGATCGATCTCTGAACTCCCTGACTATCAATTTCAAGAAAACTATACACGGTAAGCTGTTGAATATTTTGAAACTAATTTGAATAGGTGCACCGGCACCTAGTCGTATTAGTTTCAAAATATTCAACAGCATGTTTCTTAAATAGCAAACTCATACAATTCGTACAACGTGTCGGACTATTAATCGTTAACGACGGGCTTAATCGAATCATTCATGACATGATTATTATCAGAGACGCTCAATTGATATATTAGAGGATACCCCCATGTCACCCTATAATGTCGAGCTCACCCGTTCAGCTAGGATCGACCCTAAATAGTGTCAAAGTTACCAGGTTTTGGTTTGTTTGTGCTTAAATGAATTCCCCTTAAGTGTAGACGACCAATGGTCATATTAGATAATACGGTATGATCTAACATGGCCAAGCATCCCATTTTGGTCAAAATGGTCAGTTTTCTTTTGTGAAACAAATGAACTCCCCATCCTCGAAAAATTGTAAGTCTTTAATTAAAAATTGCAGCCAAAATTGTATTGACCTGACGTGTATGATTATGAAGTGACCTTGTCAAAGTGTTTTCGAGTAATTGGCTTTTCCGTGCCCAGTGTCTTCCCATAGTAAAGCAATGGGAATTTCAAGTTTGGATCTTTGGACTACGACTACACCTAAAGTTTTTGTCGGATCCCACCCATATTTTGGCATGATGTTAATCACGGGGTCCCAGAAAGGTTTGATCAGAGTGGTGTCAATGTTCCCAAGGCAAATGCACCCCTTAGGTGTCAAAATTGCCGGTGTTCGTCTTCTAGTGGAATTGAACTACGCTGTGTGAAACAATGACAATGGGCATGGTAGAAGATACCCAATGCCAGCCCATATTGTCAAGATCACCCATTATATGAGCACAGATTTTTTGGGGGAAGAAATCAAGTCCTCGTGTCGAGAATGATAAATGTCATATGAAAAGTTGCCGTGCGCTACACATTCATCGATAGAGAACACATATACTAGTAAAAAAAAAAAGAAACTTCCGCACCAATTCACCTCATTAAAATTTATTCGCTGTGGGTGAAATTATTTCATTAATGACAATAAATAATTCAATGTGGTATGGGAATTATCAATCAGCTATCAACTATTGCAGGGCACATCAGAGAGTCGTTCACAAAGAGCTGATACAGGCAAGGGGTCATTTTCCAAATTAACATCTCAATATCGTGTGTGACAACCTTGCGCACCGACAACAGAAACACATCTTCTGCGCATGGAATTCACAACACTCTTGATTTCTGCTTGTGGAATGTTGTTCCACTCGTGTAACAGTGCCTGTTGAAGTTCATTCACATTTTCTGGTGGGTTTAGGCGCCGTCGAATCCTCTGGTCAATGTTATCCCACAAATGTTCAATAGGGTTAAGATCAGGATTTTTTGAAGGCCAGTCATTGATAAAGTTGATGTTCTCTGTGTGCATGTACCGCACAGTGTCTCGAGCTGTGTGACTAGTGGCGTTGTCTTGCTGAAAAATTTGGATACGACCATTATTACGGAAAAGACGGTCAGCAACAGTTCCAGTGTATTCGAAACGGTTCCTCAGATTTCTCACAGCCCTGGCAGAGGCACCAACAATACGAGCCACTTCTGCAGTCACTGTACCGGCCTGGAGAAGACCAATATATAGCTCGTTCTCGCAGATTTGCTGGTATTCTTGGCATCCCAGCTTGGTGGAATTCTTACAGTCACAACAAAATTAAGTTGCTTTCAAGTTGGATACACATGAAAACAGCAGAAAGTCACTGATACTGATACTAGCACATGGTTATACCCCAGTGGGACATGCACGTGCAAATCACACAAACAGTGCACGCACGTGGACATGCATCATTGAGCGCGTTAAAACACAACCATACGCATTACCTCGGCGTCCAAAACAAACAGGAGGCCTAAGTTTATAGTAGCAATGACTAGAGTAACTATTGAATATCCCAATATTTGGCCCGGAAGTTTCTTTTTTTTTACTAGTATATTTACAGTCACTTCAGTAAATGTCTTCTAGTTTCCAATGTGTCCCCTAAGCTCTCTAATCTCGCCAAATTAGAAACTTCATTCTTCTGCTAGAAGTGGGTCCAAATGAGCGTTGAACATACACTGGCATCAGAACAAACAAGATAGGTCCACTAATTGCAAAGATATTTAATATGTCAATCATAATATCCACCACCTTGGAATTTGGCGATTACAGAATTCTTGCCACTGAGTTGAACTGTCTGTCCAACGTTAAACTACCTGCCCAAAGTTTTACTATCTGCCCAAGCTAATCGCGTATCTACGTGGTTCTGCCTCACAAACGAACATCGACACTCGTGCACATCATTTCATGCTTGTTAAATGATAGCATCTATACAGGAAATATGTTGAATATTTTGAAACAAATTTGACTGGTCGTCTGTAACCTGTTACTACTATAGCTGCCAATTAAGTTAGTTTCAAAATATACAACAGAATATTCCTTACATCATAAAGAATTTGTCATTTGTAGTCTGTTATGGTTAAAGGGACAGCAAGTGCGATGGCGCTGCACTGGGATATATGCCGCTTTTTCAGAAATGTAAAAAATCTGGCAGGTAGACCAACATACAGACTTATACTAATTGGGAGTCGCAACTTAAAATAGCCATCTAGATTTGTAATTGATTTGGATCATATATCATGGCTCAAAATTGCTCCGTGATATTGAAGCTTGCGTGGTTCTTTTGACGTTCCCCTCGTCGTCGTCATTTGTCACGGTCGTCTGTGTCAGAGTGGATATCCATTCAGTCAGCCATTGGGGATCGTCTTCTTTTCTGCCGGCTTGCTTCTAAATTACTGGTTCGCAGGCACGCTTCCAGATTCTACCCTTACAGTCGTGGACTGGAACAGCAAACACCAACAGAAACTAGTGATGATCCGACCGTAGTGCAGATTCCTCCGGCACCCAGATGTTGTACGTCTTTACTATTTGCTAAACATTATGTTGAATATTTTGAAACTAATAGAAAGCAAACGCACCCAGTCAGATTAGTTTCAAAATATTCAATAGCTTTACTGGGTATTGAGATTTAGAGAGTGCGGGCATCGATCGAACCCTACACTGGCAAAGCGTGGGTGGAACTTAGCTCGAGATGGGCGAGGCGTAGGTAAAACTATATTCATCTGCTCTCATACACTCTAAAGACTAGGCCTACATAGCAGAAAGACACAAAGTAAGAGGAACACCAAACGGGGATTATGTATATGAAGACGATTTCATACCACACCATGTATTGAGTATCCAAGGTGGGATCAATTTTATTAAATTTGACTCCACTTTTGACAGTACTAATGAAACGTCTGACTGTTTATCGGGATTCGTGATAGGCTTGAATCCAAAATGCATTACACAAGTACAGCGTCTTCCCAAAGCTGTAAATTAAGTTTCGGTGTGTTTTTCAAAACTATTCAGACCGGGTCAAGCAATCATACCAAGATGAACTTATGCCGTATCGTGAGGTAGTCAAACTCTCTATCCCAGTCTTCAGTGTCAGAGAAAGAATAGGACGTCAAATGCACACGATCAGTGATAATGGAGGTTATGTAAAGTTTCCCAAATGTTTCAAATTACTCTTCAGCTGGAGCGGTCACTGTTACATTGCGAAAGGCAATGGAGAACTATTACTATCTATGCTCAATGGAGTGAAAAGTCAAATACGGTCAGCGATAGTCATATCCGACTTTCATTTCTGTGTACAGAGCATGAATTGTTCGTTCCTACTGAGGCAAGAGACATCATTGAGAAATGTATCCATGGGTAGGACGACTCTCTCAATGCTTTTTGTAGATTACCTTCATGTTTTTTTGCAAATATATGCTTGCTTATTACAGGCCTCTTTTCAATCAAATTAGTTTCAAAATTTCTTTAGAAAAATACGTATTGAGGCTGAAATCTGTATGCCTTTCATCTCTGCGATTTCATTATCCCAAATTAAAAAAGAAACCACACTGGCCGACTGGTGAATAATTTAAAACTGATTTGACTTGAAGCTTGCGAGAGGAACATGCTATGGTAGTATGGTGAAGAAATATCTACATCTACGTCTCCATGACAGCAGTATAGCCGCCTTATTACTGGGCAACCTAGGTAACCGCTGTTCCCCACACTTTATAATACACCTAAATGGACCTTTTCCAGTTTTAGCTATGCCCTGCCAAACTCTAGCTAAGCCCCACCCACCCCTCGCTCTTGAGATTGATCGATCCCTGAACTCCATGACTATCTATTTCCAGAAAAATATAGAGGTAAGCTGTTGAATATTTTGAAACTAATTTGACTGCGTGATGTTACTGCCTAGGCTTTCAAAATATTCAACAGCATCTGTATTAAATAGTAAAGACACACAATTTGTACAACAACGCTTAGTCCGCCACCAATTATGCGGTCGTGACGTGCTTATCTACGTAATTCGTGACGTCTTGAATGACGGCATCGCTTGCTTGTGATGTCACGTTACGTAGGTGATTATGACGTCATATGATAGGATAGGTCCATTGTGCAACACAGAACTTCTATATGTAGGCCTACAATTTTGGCAAAGTTTGGAAGAAAAGTAAGCATGTTGCTGTCAACAAGATACAACACATGATCTCAATTAGAAATGGTTTACATTCGTTTAAAGCGTGCAAGAATATAACTAATAATACTCATGAAATGTTGTATTCCTGTGAGGGATTCATGTAGAACATTAACCACTTGAACTTGAAAAAAATGCACGTTTGTTGCCACGAAAATATGTCAATGTTTACGTGCCACATATTTGAGGCACAGGTGGCCATAAATTACCAATTATATTACCTGCCAATGGAAATTGTAACGATACCGTAGGCATGTAGACCTACACAGAATTAGTTTGTCAGACATTAGACATATGTGAATAACCTGTTCGATTGGTGGTGCTACATTGTTGGAGGTCGCTAGATGATTTATCAAAATCCATGATATGAACAGCACAAAAATATTAAATTATCAAATCATGATGTATCAAAACTACATTCCTACCGCCACAATATTTAAGAGAAAGACGTGAGCAAATACATTTTGAAGCCGAAGCCATTGGAGCGATAAAAGAAAGAAGATTTTATAAACTGCATGTCACGGTGGCGAGAAATTTCACAGAAATTCAAAAGATTGAACAATAAAACAGAACCAGCAGCTTTTTCTTTTAATCATTTCTGTTTAATACGGACGTCGTGCAATAGGTGTTCCGATTTGTTACTCAAGTATCTGACCTCATAGTCAATTACGTTACACGTAGGCCCACGTCATAATCAACGTAATGAAAGTCCGTCATAAACGCTTAATAGTCCGGCAAGTATACGATGTGTATGTCTTTACAATTTAATAAACATTCTATTGAATATTTTGAACCGAATTTGACTGGGTGCTTTTGCTACTTATGCCAGCAACAACGCTCAGTCAAATTACGTTAAAAATATTCAACAGGTTACCTGTATTGTTACCATGTTATTGGGATTCTGGGAATTCAGGATTCGATCGGTCACAACATGGAAATGCGTTGGCGGAGCTTGGCTGGAAATGGGGCATAGCTAAATGGTGATTCATCCATTACGTCACTAGTTAGCTGACGTCACAATCATAATCACGTGTTATAACTCCGTCATAAAGATCCAAAAGTGCGTCGAATTGTACATCTTTTAAAATTAAATATACGGATTCACATTTTAACAAACATTCTGTTGTATATCTTGAAACTAAGTTGACTGGGAGCTGTTGCTAACATAGACAACACAAATACCCAGTTAAGTTAGTTTCAAAATATAAAACTTGTATAGATACCTTGGAATTGGGATTCTGGAAATTCCTAATTCAGAGTACATAAAACGATTCCAACGCTCGTAAAAAGGTGGGTGGAGCTTTACTAGTAGTGGGCTGGGCATAGCTGCAAAAGGGTCCTTCCAATTTCTCCAGAAGCCGTTGTATTGAACATGTATAATAATTCATACATTCATACATAATGTAGCTGGAGGAACGTGTAGAGTCCATGTATGTTCTTGTTCAATTCCGGATAACGTATGCATTAGTCTCGAGTACTCGGCAATGAGGTCGTTCGGTAATCATCGGCTTGCCAATAATGCTTTGTGGGTGGGCACCACACTTTCAAGTTAACAACATCACTCACCCACCACCTGTCTAACTAAGCGCATGGATACTTGTCGTATGATTTAAAGTTCGACACATATTATATGCATTGACCTGTGTTTTTTCAATGACATTGACATGCGTACATGTCTATGCAGATAAAGGCGGCACTCCTAGACCGTGGTGAACCCAACCAGCTGATAAATCACTTTGGCGGTAATGTTATGCCTATACAGACAAATCTGTATATAATGAACAAGTTTATGTAAATTATGTTCCATTAACGGGTGGTCCCGAATACCAGGTGGTTGCTTAATATAAGTCGGTTGACAGCTGAAAGTCTAAATGACTTTTGACGTCACAATATGGTGGCTCTCTTCCGACAACCCGCATTAAAGAACCACTATCATGTGGTGTCACCAAAGCAG
Organism: Chaetoderma sp. LZ-2023a; assembly: GCA_034401795.1. Classification (NCBI taxonomy): domain Eukaryota; kingdom Metazoa; phylum Mollusca; class Caudofoveata; order Chaetodermatida; family Chaetodermatidae; genus Chaetoderma; species Chaetoderma sp. LZ-2023a. Next base: position 80,258,530 of record CM067371.1, on the reverse strand, counting down.
GTGCCCTTTAAAAACAGGCTTAACTGTGTTTGTTCAATCACGTCAACGTTGCCATTTAAAAAGAGTCTTTGTAGCGAAGCTAATCGTCAGAATCTATCTGAGGTCTCATAAGCGCATTGGGTTTCACCCGTCTGTTACTTCTGCTGTGCCATGTTTTCAGTTGATGCACCAGATCCAATTACCGGATTAACACGGAAGCAGAAGTACATCATCAGGGAATTATGGTCGCCCATTGCTACAGATATGAAGAGTTATGGAGTTGCACTTTTCCTCAAGTAAGCCTATCAGAACTTCGCTGTATTTTGAATTATTTCTGGGTAGCGTTCAATTCACCCAATGCAGGAATCCGTTTTGTCACTCAAGCATATGGTGTCATAATCAATTAGGCCTGCGTCACATGTAGCCTAACGTCACAATCATAATGACAATTTATAACACCGTCACTAAGCCATAAACAGTCGGTCAAGTCATCTTTGTTTAGATGAATTTACAATTTACTAAACATTCTGTTGAATATTTTGAAACTAACTTGATTGGGCGCTATTGCGACCATGGGCAACAGCCCCCGTTAAAATTAGCATTACAATATGCAATCAGCTTGCCTGTATAACTATTTTGAAATTGCGATTCTGGTAATTCAGGGTTAAAAATATATAAATCGATCTCAACACGCGCAAAAAGTAAGCGAGCCTTAGTTAGAAATGGGTGGACCATGGCTCTATTCCCTTAATTAGCGCATTCATTGGTCTATATTCTGAAACACAGTTATTCCTGTAAGATGTTCTTGACAGCAACAGCTTTCAGCAGGAAAGATTTCAACACAAATCTTTCTTCTATCAACCTTATTTTTTATTACATTCTAGATATTTGATAGCAGTAGGAAAAGGCCAAACAGTATCCGTCTTCAAACTATATAGGCATATACATATTAATTAGAGTGACTGTCTGATAACCTAACTTCTAACCAAATCTAATTATTAGAGAAATACAACTCGATTTTAGTACGCCCTATCTAAATAACAGTAGGATTTATTTATAACTTCCAGAAATTCCGTCCGTCTGTCCGAGCGACCGTCAGTCAATTAGCTACCTATCCAGACAGACATCCAGTTAGACCATTCAGCCATCTATCGATTCATTCGTTCGTTCGTTCGTTCGTCCATCGTTCTTACGTACACTAGTTTCTCCGTTTATTTATTTGTGTGTTCAATTGATCATGTGTTCACTCGATTATTCGTTCATTCGTTGCTTGGTTGGTAGGCTGGTTGGTTGGTTGGTTGGTTGGTAGGCTGGTTGGTTGGTTGGTTGGTTTGCTGGTTGGTCGGTCGGTTGGTTGGTTGGTTGGTTGGTTGGTTGGTTGGTTGGTTGGTTGGTTGGTTGGTTGGTTGGTTGGTTGGTTGGTTGGTTGGTTGGTTGGTTGGTTGGTTGGTTGGTTGGTAGGCTGGTTGGTTGGTTGGTAGGCTGGTTGGTTGGTTGGTTTGCTGGTTGGTTGGTTGGTTGGTTGGTTGGTTGGTTGGTTGGTTGGTTGGTTGGTTGGTTGGTTGGTTGGTTGGTTGGTTGGTTGGTTGGTTGGTTGGTTGGTTGGTTGGTTGGTTGGTTGGTTGGTTGGTTGAATGGTTGGTTGGTTCGTTGGTTGGCTGATTGATCGGTGTGTTAGTTGGTTGGTTTGCGGTCCTGGAATTCTAACTTTGGAAATTTTGTCAAGGAATTGGTTAAGAAAACTTTCCTACAATCCAAGTAATCGAGAACGTCACTATTTGACTTGTTAACTTTGTTACCCGTAAACAAATGTGTTTAATTTATAAGCTAGCCTCTCATTTGAAACCCTTTGGTGAAATACAACCAAATTTCTTATGCGCGTTACCCATATGATAGTGGATTGCCAGATACCATTTACATTGAGTTCTGCCCTTGGGGCATGGGGTGGGGTCATAAGGTCAGATTTCATAAATTCCATCCACCATGCTGTCTCCTCCGAAACCGTTTGGAGGAATTCAAGCAGCTCCTTGTTTGGATTAGCTGTATCATTTCCGATTGTGAAATGACATTTATATTGGACCCGCCCACTGGGTGTGTGGGTGTGCGGGAGTGGTTGGACATGAAATGACAGTGTCAAAGTTGGGGAAAGCGTGGGATTTGCGATGGTGTACTCTCACCAGCACCTTCTGTTTCACTGATTACGTGTGTGCACGATCCCCGATACATGTGCTGATTATCTCACCCTCTAAGAATGTGGCGCCCAGGCCATTTGCAAAGGTTGCCCAGCACTAGAGCCCGCCCTAAGTTGGATATGTTGACTCCGGTAGTCCGATAAAATTTGCAAATAAGAAAAAGAATTAATCACATACCTGTACTTTACTGCCAATCCTCAACAATTATTTGTATTTGACTTTGCATTGTGGGTTGTCGTGTGCATAGTATCCATGTCCATATTTTTGTGACTTGAAGGTGCTACTGGTATTCATGCGGAACGTAATATATAATTCATCTAGATAATACCACAGAATATGTATGTAGCGACACAATAACTAATTTGGCCTATTTGCAACCTGTACGATCCGTTTGTATACGGCGCAGACCCATATGCCAATTGGTTATCGGCGCACACGTTTGTAAACGGCGCAAGGTCTATATGTCAGTGTCAAACTTGTGCCGATAGGCAATACATTCACCCATTCATCAATTCCGTCTAGCTGATCATTTCAGCGATCCATTCAGCTGTTCAGACACGTCTGTCCGTATTTATACGTGGGTCATTCATACGTGTTTCTGTTGCTTATCCATTTGTTCGTTCGTCGATCCTGTATGGTTGTTTATTTCTTCACTCATTCCTTCAGTCGTGTCACCTACCAGCCCATGTGTGCGTGCGTGCATGTTGTATTAAGTGAGCCTAGGAGACCGTACCATGCTGGGATACTATCTATCCCTCAAATATATTAGGTAATACTCAATTATGTCACATTTAGGCCGACGCCACAATTCATAGTGACATATCTAGCTCCGTAATGTACATTGAAACGTCCGTCAAGTCTAGGAATTGCATGTCTTTGATGGCTCTACTATTTAATTAACATTCTGTAAATATTTTGAAACTATTTTGACTGGCGATAGGCAGCAACAGCACCCAGTCAAATTAGTTTCAAAATATTCAACAGCTTACCTGCATAATTACCTTGAAATTTAGATTCTGAGAATTCAGGATTCGATGTATATAAAATTAATTCCAACACACGTTAAAAGCAGGCGGTGCTTAGTTAGAAATGGGCGGGGTATAGCTAGAAATGGATCCCTATATTATGTGGTGACGCTCATTTTGTATTACATAAAGACGAAAACAAGGACCCAACGGCTTTGTAGAAATTTACTGAGGGTAACTGTTATTGCGTATATAATAATGTGGCAGGGTCTACGTTGGTAATCCGTCAACCTGGGAAGACGGTCTCTATATATTCAATGCCCCCATGTGGTGATTCCTTTCTCAGAACAGTACAATTCAGTTTCGGGATGGGCTTTCAGAGTTACAATCTTGCCATCTTTCGAATTTCCTCCACTTGTCCAAACGATGTTCAAAGGAGGAGTTCGCGATCCAAAGTGCATCAACGGTTGAGAATTCATATGTTACACTCAAAATTGAAGCACCGGTAAAGAACAGGTCCAAAGGCATACATTCTGTTTCAGTTTTTGGTGTTCTTTATTTCATTCAGGCCATTACAAATGGTATATGAGGGCAACATTTTTGTTACAGTTTTTGGCGATAGAGGTATTATAACTTTTTACAATTTTCGTTCACATACGGTATTACTATCATCATCATCATCATCATCATCATCATCATCATCATCATCATCAAAGCCTCTAACTGGTACAGGCTGAGCTTAGCTCCTTGTGTTAAAAGACAAGTCAGTGGTTGAAAGAGAAGACACGCATGTGTTTGGACATGGAATGATAGTGTCAAATCCGTAGCGCCACGACGCCATGTAGGGTGATCCGTAAATCGGCAAAATGATTCTAGTAAATAAGTATACATGCTAAATTCGCTCTGGCTCACCATGTCCTGACTTGTAGCGACAATTGGGATGTTTTTATACCAGTATACATCGCATATTGTGCAAGAAACATGGCATTGCGTATTGGCCGCCTAGGCGATATCCATGGAATAGTCATACTGTGTCTGACTTAGGGTATCACCGATTCACGTGAGCTTAACTAAGACCTTCCACGACAGGCCCTGATTATGCGTAGGTAAGGGACCTTTCCGGTTTTAGCTATGCCCCGCCCATCTCTAGCTAAGCTCCACCCACACCTCGGTCGTGTTGAGATCGATCTATGTCTGAACACACTGACTATCAATTTCCAAAATACTACACAGGTAAGCTGTTGAATATTTTGAAACTAATTTGACTGGGTGCTGTTGCTGCCTCAGCATGTTTATTAAATAGCAAAGAATTACAAAGACATACAATTCATACAACATGTCGGGCCATTTGAGATTTGATGACGGTCTATATGGAACCCTTTATGACGTAATGATTGTGACGTCATCATACACGCGCTGAGCTGATTATGACGTCATACAAGGTCAGATGATGGTTGGATACGCTGGAAAGGTGAATTATTCATGGGATTGGCTGATACACCAGATTGTCCAATACCCTGGTCTGACATATAGTCTAGAACAGGTTTGTGGCTGGCTCAGTAAATAGAATATCTCAATCCACTGGTTTGCTGTCTGCTTATAACTGTCGGAGTGTATATCATCAACCCCGTGATTTCGCACTACTGTTGCATTTGGTTGTTCGGTTTCGGCATGCAGAGATGACAAGGAACCTGTCCTGTGGTTGTGTGGTAGCCATCGTATGCCTTCCACCATGACGTCTGTTTACTTGACCGATCCTCTGATACCAATTATTAGCTAAACAGCTGTTTTCCCAGTTTAAATCGTATTCTTTCATTTTTCTGTCTTATTTGACGTCGCTATTTTCTCTTGTGATCTTCAGAGTCGGATCTGTTTAGCATTGTTGAGGGTGGCGTTCTACTTAAAAGCCCCACACATATCCTATCGCATCTTCTAACAGTCACTCGTTTGTGTTCTCAACAATTCGTTGGGCAAAAGAAATCTCATCCGTCAGAGGCTGGAATGTTTCGAGTTTCTTTCTAATTTGGGAAGTCGTCTCCACAACATTGTACATTTAGTACAATGCTCTTGAAAAAAAGTATTTTGAATTTTGAGGCCATAACCATAGCTTTCCAGGCAGATTGGAAATTACATAAGTTTGGCTGGGTCTGGTAATTCTGATTTTCTCGCAATCCCGATATGTTGTTAGTTTACTGGTGCAGTATGTAAATTCCTCAATGCGAAGTCACGAACGCATATTTGAAGACGGCCTATGCGTTGTTGTACGAATGCTATGTCTTTACTATTTAATAAATGGCCTACTGAACATTTTGAAACTAATTTGACTGGGCGATGTTGCTGCTATAGGCAGCAACAGCACTCAGCCGAATTATATTCACAAAATATTCAACAGGTTACCTGTATAGTTTTCAAGAAATTGATAGTTAGTACATTCGAGACTCGATCAATCCCAACCCGGCGAAGTGTGGGTGGAACTTAGCTGGAGGTCAGCGAGGCATAGCTAAAACTGGAAAGGTTCATTACTGTCAGGATAATGGTACAATGCCAGGACCACAAACACGCAATCCCTCACACACACACATACACACACACACGCACGCACGCACGCACACACACACACACACACACACACACACACGCACGCACGCACGAACGCACGCACGCACGCACGCACGCACCCTCCGCACCGAGCCCTCAGAAACAATATTCTTCTTCTTCTTCTTCTTCTTCTTCTTTTCGTTCGCTGATCATACCGCCAGTCCTGTAAGTGACTATCGACATGATCATATTGTAGGTATCGGATTGTCTTCTGGGGGGTCATGACCCCGGGGACATCTTATATTTGCAGTCTAAGACCTCAGTGAATTACTATATTTGAATACCGGGCGAGCTAAGGAACGGATAACACAATGGGCAAGGATGTAATAGCGCGATCTAGTGTGTGCATCAAGTCGATGAAAAACTGACGCGAAAATGTAGCTGAAACAACGTGGAATTGGAATAGAATAGACTAGGACTAAGGGCAGTGAGCTGATGGTATCTGTCGGTGGTTAAAAGACGAAAGTTCTTGCTGCAGTCGCGGCATAATCGTCTATAGTATTCAGCAGAAATTACGACCAATAGTTTTCTAAATATTCAAACAGGAGCATCGGTAGGGTGCTACGGACAGAGTATACGCAGCACAGACTGGATGACTCACAGAATGACGTAGTAACGTAGCGACGACCGACTTACCATGGTACCGGATAACGGTAACCGAGTTTCGATAGAAACTACCAACAACACCAGGTGCTAGGGAGTCAGATGGGCCACATGGCCACTACGCCACCAATACGTCACGGCACCCTTGTAAAATGCAGGCACAAGCCTAAATTGCAAGGGGCCGGACGAGGACGTAATAATGTCTGGCGCCGAGTAGATTAGAAAACAAGACGAAAATATGACAGAGGGAGTCCATCAAGGTAGGCTCTTGAGAATGGGATTAGCAATGGGTGCCAAAGCAATAGCCGCTATCCGACAGATCCCATCACTCCAGAACCAACTGATACTGATTTGCCAATGTTCGGGTCTATCTTCGGAGTACGGAAATGGCCGAAGTTGATTGGTCAAAAGTTTTGTAAGAGTAGTAAGCAAAACAAGGCAAAGCGGGAGCTCCAAGGGTAGGGGGTAACAACCCGAACATAACGGTGACATGGCGAAGCAGTACATAAGGGGAACCTTCAATTTTGATCAAGGGTCCGAAAAATAATTGCGTTTAGGTAAACCTAGCCTCGAGTTCGTATAGTTCTGTGGAACTGAATTTGTCGAAGATCTTGGTGAATGGCTTTAAGTAGCCAAGAACAGTTTTTGACGAAAGTGATTTAGCGAATCGTGAAATGCAACTTTTGAATAACAGAATAACCGGTATTCGTATTATAGAAAATCAGTTACTTCTATAGACGCGAGTGACAGTAAAAGTTACTCAAAGTATTTGGTGGTAGTATAAGCCACCCATAGTTGATAGGGAGCTATATACATAGCAAAGATATTAGTAAAATAAAGTTATCACTTCGATATCCTCGAAGCAAGAGTTTGGGTTGTTGCTAAGTAATCTGGAATCGACGGAAGACCACCGTCACGAACCACCGACTTCTATACCAGTCAGATCAGGCCCAGATACGAACATAAATATCATGACTTCCATCTATACACGAGGCGAGCTCGTATCGATCACTTCCGTCGTCGGTAAGACTGGTTGTCGCAGCAACCGTACATACAAGCCTTACCGTCGTGGGAAGTGAGATTATCATAATCAATTGTGGTAGAACAAGAAGACGGCCCCGAAATCTTCAGTGGCGAGCGTCTGCCAGGATTTATTAATTCCAGGATTGGACGACTGTGAAAACTGAGTGAGTAAATAACTATATGGCCAAGCACAACGAGAGTTATCCAGCATAGAGAATATAGCGACAGCACTATAGTCAAAATAACTACAGAAATAGACTGTCCTGAGCAACCCCGATTAACGAAAGTTGTCATCACCCTAGAGTACCGATAAAGATGGCAGCTCCAAGGAAACCCATTGACCCGACTATGCCCGCCATCGACAGACCCATTGAATTACGACCGGAAACAGTGGCAGCCATGCGAGAGATGGGGACAACAATGGTGGGGACCATAGTACAGGGCGGGGACCGGCGCAAGACTGAGGGAATGTATAGGCGTGAGATCCGCGACACCATAAGTCACATCCAACCATGTGATGGGGTGGTCCCAGAAGAGGTGAGGAACTTTCTAGACGAAACTAGGAGGGCGTGGATCGCCAACGACGGGCGGCTTGAAGGCACACCTGCGTATGTCATCACCAGAGCGGCCCGGGGACCATTGGCCAGGGCGATAGACGGATTTCTAGTGGGAAAGGTGAGGGAGAACGTCACCTTTGACCAGTTCCAGGACTATATCACCCGGAACTTCGTGTCGGCGAATGAGAGGGGAAAGAATAAAATATGATTTAGAAGGAACCCGTCAGAGAAGAGGTGAAACGATAGTCACCTTCAACAGGCGATACCTGGAAGCAAGCGTACGAGCCTACCCCGAAGCGAACGAAGATAATCGCCGCACCGTGTTGGGGATATATCTACGCGCCCTGACAGATCGCAGCTTGAGCAAGCACATCATTAGAAAAGGGACGACCACACTGGCGCGAGCGGTAGAAATCGCAGAAGAAGAAGAGACCTGCAATGACCCGCTGAAAGCAATGAAAATCGAAGGGGGAAGGCGGGAAGAGCAAATGGAGATCGACCTAGTTGATCCGGTGGAGAAGGCGGAATTATGGAAGATGGTGGAGGGTCTGAAGCGACAGATTGGACAACAAACAAAAGCCGTCGAGAAACTTGTAGCCATGGTAAACGATCTGCAACTGCAGAATGATCTTCCAGCACTTGTGACGAGAAGGACACCACCACCCCGAATGGGAGCAACCCCGCCACCCAAGCAAATTAATTCGGGAGCAAGACGCACGTCGCCTAGAGGCGCCACGGGCATAACCTGCTATAATTGTGGTCAAGTTGGGCACTACAAGAGCAACTGCCGTCAGACGCCCCAACCCGCACGAGATACCCCCAGAAAAATCATAGTGCGACCGAGACCCCAGAGACCACCCGTGACGTGCTTTAGTTGTGGGCGGGAAGGCCACCTGGCCCAGGAATGTGGGAACAAAACATTCAGTAAACCCAGTGGGCGACCTACCATGGCAAGGTATTTCGGGTGTGGTCGAGATGACCACTTCGCAAAGGACTGTCCACATAGAGTTCGAGACCTGAGAACCTTCGGTGCGCACGGACAGCCCAATCAGCCAATGGCGCGACAAGCGGCTAAACGCCCGCGGACGGAAGAGAACTGGAACATGGAGATCGATGAAATCAATGATCATCGCCGGCAGAACAAAGAACTACACCCCGCGAATGTTCGCGAAATTTTCGCATGGATTTGAACAATCAGATGCGCGCAGGAGAGAATTATATTGATTGTGACGGTTTTGTTTTAACGAGTAAGAATACCGATGCATATGGCCGTTATTCAAACGATATCAGAGCTAATGCATCAAATCGTAGGCACAGTTACGCCGAAATAGTTAGTGGCCGAAGGATCACGGGAAACGACGACGGAGAGAGCCGTTGGTGAAAGCACCGACCGAGCGGTTCTTAATCCGTCTGAAAATGGATAAAAACGGTCCATCGGATCAGGGTAAGTACCAGTATGCCTTAGTGGATACTGGTGCTAGCACATCCTTGATTCGTAAGGATATATGGCGTAGCATGTTGAATGCTAGGCCATTGAAAAGAGCAAGAACGCTCTTAGCTGTAAATGGTTCCCCGATAAAGTTGTTGGGGGAAACACAAGTAAAATTCGAGAACGCCCGACCCATCCCTAGTACGATTGTGGCTAGAATGAGGCATGAATGTTTACTTGGAGCGGATGCTTTGCACCTGGGAAATGCAAAGATTGACTATCAGGCCGGAATTGTAGTATGGTTTGGCCAGATATATCCCTTTAAATATCCGCATAGGGAACAGACAAATTATGTCCATGCAAGTTGTAAGGAAACGACCAGATATAAAGATATCGACAAAGTCATGGCGGACCTTGCGGATATTTTTGATACGGCTCGTCCAAACGCTTTAGGATTGGTCCCCAAAGTGAAGTGTACGGTACCAACAGGAGATGCTTATCCTATAAGGCAAAAAGTCTACCGTCTACCACTGGCCAAGCAGTATATAGTCAAGAATCAAGTGGCTGAAATGCTGGCAGCGGGCGTCATAAGACCATCGTCATCGCCATTGGCGTCGCCCATTACGTTGGTCCCTAAGAAGGACGGGGGACTAGATTTTGTGTCGACTACAGAAAGTTGAATTCTGTGTGCAAGAAGGACAGTTATCCACTGCCAAACATAGCCGATATTTTTGATTCGATGCACGGCGCAACGATATTTTCGACTATGGACTTGAAGTCTGGCTATTGGCAGATACCAATGGACAGCCAAGACATAGAGAAAACAGCGTTCGTTTGTAGTGAAGGTTTGTTCGACTTTGTTCGGATGCCATTTGGTTTTTGCAACTCAGGTGCCGTATTTCAGAGGGCAATGAACGATATTTTCCGAGAATTCGTGGGAAAATATTTGCATGTTTTCGTTGATGATGTAGTCGTATATTAAAGAAACCCGGCTGATCATGGACAGCATTTGCGTACAGTTATGCATAGGATTCAAGAGTATAATTTGCAAGTTAAGAAGTCGAAATGCGATTTTTCCCAACCATCAGTTGATTTGTTAGGATATCGTATTTCAGCACAGGGAGTGGCCCCTCAGGTTCAGAAGGTCAAGGTCATAAGGGAAATGTCACCACCCCGCGATGTGGGTGAGGTGAGAAGTTTCCTTGGAGCTACAGGTTATTACCGCTCTTGTGTGCAAGGCTATGCCGAAATTGCTAAGCCTTTGATAGAATTGACTAAGAAATATAAACATTTTGAATGGGGTAAGGAGGAACATCAAGCGTTTAAGAAATTGCAAAACTTGCTGTGTAGTGAGACGGTTCTCACATACCCGAATTTGAATGCTCCATATAGATTGTATACTGATGCGTCTAGCTATACGATAGGTGCGATACTGGTACAAGTAGATAACAAGGGTATTGAGCGGGTGATTCAGTATGTTAGCTCTACTCTTAAAGACAGTTAGTTGAATTGGCCTGTGATAGAAAAGGAAGCTTATGCAGTAATATATGCGCTAAAGAAGCTTAGGCCTCATCTTTTTGGCGCGCAGTTCACCGTGTATACCGACCACAAACTCCTAAAGAGTTTGTTTGTGGGCGAAGTTAAAAACACGAAGGTGCAGCGCTGGGCAGTACTGATTGCCGAGTACGGATGTAAGATTGAATACATCCAAGGCTCGAAGAATATTCGAGCGGACATATTGTCCAGGTTACGTCGTCCGGTGGAAGTCGCGACGTTAGATACGGCGACTTTGTAATACCAGATGTCGATGAGGGAGCGTTACCTCACGTCCCTCTAGAAGCGTTCGACGTACCGTATGACGGATTGTGTGCCGAGCAGACCAAGGAATACCTGGAGTTGTTCAAGAACACACCAAAGGAGTATATGGTCAAGAATGGCATTTTGTATTCTTTAGTTACGCCTTCAGCGTTGGACACTGAGTACCCCAGAATTGTCTTACCTACCCTATTCCATGAGAAAGTGCTACGGATGGCTCATGAACGAGCCGGTCACCAAGGTCTGCAGAAGACCATCGGTATAGTAAGAGATTCTTTTGTGTGGACGTCTTTGAGAAAAGACGTGGTTCGTATGATTGAGACATGTACGAAGTGCCAGGTCAACCGACCTGTCACCACCCGACCCAGGTATAGTGAGATGCCCATGGCCAATTATCTGAGTCAGATAATTGGGATGGATTTGATCGGTCCACTGTTAGAATCGAATAAGGGTAACGTGTATATCATGATGGTGATCGATCACTGTTCTGCTTGGGCAGAAGCATATCCGATTGCAGCGAAGACATCTCAAAATGTGAAAGAAAAGTTCTTCAACGAGTATATCGCGCGTCATGGCGTCCCTGAGATTGTAATAACCGATCAAGGTAAAGAATTTTGTTCCAATTCTCTGGAGGAGTGGTTTAAAGAACACGGTATCGACCATAGACGGTCTAGCCCATACCATCCGCAAACCAATGGACGTACCGAGAGATTCAATGGCACTCTTAAGGAGTTGATACAGAAAGGGGTGAACAACGCCTCGCGGGCGTGGGAAGATGAATTGGGTGCAGCTTTAACAGCGTACCGCAGTACTCGTCATTCGACGACCGGGTATACGCCATTTTATTTGACGTATGGGCGATGGGCGAGATTGCCAAAGGCCGTCCCAATCGATGCGTCGCAGGACCTTGGTGAGAGGCTAACGTGTCTCAACAACGCCTAGCTACTTGCTCGTGAAGGAACAGCTCGATCTCGAGAGGTTCACCGGGAACAAGTTAATAAGCGTGCAAACGCTGGTGAATTTAAGGTTGGAGATTCGGTGGTCGTAAAAGCTGAGGAGAGGATGAAGCTGACCTCTCGCAGCGACCCCGAGTATGAGATCTTTAAAATCAATGGACCTGTGGCTCATGTCCGCCACCAAAGGGCTGGTAAAATGTGTGTGCTTTAACGTTTGTAAGCTGCGCGTGGTTGACTCGGAAATGTGCTGGGACGAGGTAAGACCATGCCCCGTTCGTAACCCTGCCATGGGGTCGAAAGCCAGCCATCACGCAAGGGTGATGCTACCCGAGTCCGAACCAATGGTTACCGACGCTGATACGACACCAAAAGCTCGTAGGAAGCGGACAGCTTCTGATATGGAGCCAGAGGTGCGTACAGGGGATAAGAGGGTTGACCGGAAAGAGGTTCAACCTGGTACGAGTCGCGATCGAAACCATGAGTCGCGGAGTGACAACATCGAAACTCCTAGGCCTATGGTGATAGACACCCCGGAGGCGGCACCAGTGCCTGCCTCTGAACCAATGGAGATGCTTCCATCGCATCCTTATATGCTGCGCAAGCGCAGGCATACGCCGGATGACGATTTCGACGTCAAGCAACTCCGGATGGATATGAAGCGAAAGCGCGGGCATAGGCTGGATGGCGAAGCTAGTGACAAGCGACTCCGCATTGGTGTAATAGACCCCCACCCTACACGATGACGTGCTATACGCTGATTTCATCAGTCGTATAAATGCTGTTATTCGGCGGCACAACCGCCAGTAGTGTGTATTGTATCGCTATACTATAACATCGCGAATAGCTAGTACATAAGGTATAATAACGATTGAAGCTAAATTCGTTCGCACGATACAAAAATGTATTCGTTTCAATTGTGTATAATGGTGTTGTGGTTTAGCATGGTAATGGGCATGTGCAAAGACTCGAGTATACACCGCCTACCGAACAGCATCATGATAACCAAACCGGAGGTTGTGTCGGTAATACGGGCCGAATGGACTGTGATAGTATCCATCGACCATCCTTACCTACCCGCGGAGTTCCTGGGATGGTTGGCCCAAATGGCCAGTCTCGCCGCTAGCATGGGTACCAAAACATCGTTTTTGAGCGGGAACGATATATTCGGGTTACAGCATCGAATACGGGGGATAAGAAAGATGGCGCTCCGAACGCAGCAAACCATGGATAACCGAAATGGCGCTAGGCAGAAACGAGGGTTATTCGACTTTGTGGGAGATATCACGTCATCGCTGTTTGGTACCGCTACATCCGGGGATATAAACGCCATACGAGATGTGGTGAGGAAGGCGATGGAGAAGATGAACAAAGTGGTGCATTTCACCAACCGGTTGGCGTCGCACGTCAAATTGGCTTTCCGGGATATCGGTATGAACACAGACCATATTAACGAGTTAGGCGACAACTTGGCTGCTGCAACGGGTAACTTGAGCCGAGCGATCAGGGTTCAGGGGATCCGGTTGTTGGAGCTCTATGCATTGGTACGTTTAGGGCATATTATAGACTCGGCTGAGTATGTGGTCTATGACTACCAAAAGGCAGCCGAACAATTCCATAGTCAAACGCCATCCTTGGGGTTAGGTCGACTGACGGAGGAACTTTTCAGTCCCGCTGACCTGACGTCCGTGTCGAAACAGGTCAGCGCGGGATATAGGCTCATAAGACCGTATCAGTGGTATTACAGAAATGTGGTGGTATATCCGTTGTGGAAGGACGAGTTGAAGCTCCATTATGTGGCGACGCTGCCGTTAATTGACGGAGGGCATTATATCGAATATGGACTACACTCATGGCCTGAACCGTTAGCCGAGATGGGGTATTACATGCAGGTGATGCTGGCCCGTACCAGCATTGGTCTCGATACCAAGACTGGGTGGTACTTTACCGCATCAGAGTGTCGCGGTGATAGCCCTAGGGTATGCCAGGGACAACTACGGGTCGACAAGACTCATGTGCCCTGTATTGTGAGTGTATTGACAAACGCAACTGATAGCGACTGTAATATTCAACTGTCGGCGTCGAACATAACCGCTAGTAAATTATTTGCCATTAAGAAAATCGGAGTAGTGTTGCAAACGTTCGGCGAGGCAGTGGAGATTCATTGCGACAGACGGCTGACGGACCGATGTGAAGTAGGAAGTGGTGTGTATGCGTTAATGTCTGGAGAATGCAGGTATAGTGGGAGGGGCTGGCGATTCGAGCCTGTGGTGTCTTATAGTCGGACGTACACTCGAATAGGCCTTGCCATTGGAATGTCCCACCTGAATGTGACCAGCATTCTAAATCAGTCTATGATTGTTGACCATTTGAAACTACAACCTTGGAACCATTTACAAAAGTCTAACTACGTGCCGCTAGCACCGCTTTCCATGATCGACCCAGTGATGGTCGATGGCATTGGGGTACGCTCTTTTGTATCATATTCGACGGGTTCCTTCGTAGTTGTGTTGGTAATTGTGATTATATTATATAAATGTGGCGTGTTGTCACGCATGTGGAATGCGCTTAAATGCAAGCCACGTGCGGCCCATAGTAGTGAACCGCATACTGCAATTCACATCAGTGCACCGACTATTCAGGCCCAGCAGCCCCGGACACCTGCAGCTCTACCGGAGCCGCTGCGGATGGCAACCGGGTCGTCGCCTAATGCTAACGCCAGGACTGAGATCGACCCGACGGCTGCCGACTGGATAGAGATGGAGACGTACGATGACGTGGTGGATCCTAACATGAGCATAAACCGCTTGTAGGTATCACCATGACGTTTTGGCACTAACTTTATATGTTTCTACTGGGACATTAATTGGTGAAGGAGAATATTGGTAGCACGAACTTTATTGTGGTACCACGTTGTGTACTGTTTATTTTGTAGGAAGAATTCACATGATCTGTAATGGTATTTGCACTGTAGGATTAAGGATTGTATTTATCGTTTAATGTTTACTGTTTGCATCGCTTTTATTGTTAAGTTACGCGTGTCTCGGGTTACGTCCACGGTTTAATGATGCTATTAATGTGTTTCCGGGCGCAGTCTTTTGCGCACGATATTCTGCTACCCGGACATGTATGTTTGTATAATTATCAACCATACACTAACGAATACTACTAATGTATTTCCGAGCATTCCGCTACTCGGACAAGTATTGGTGTATAGTATATTGACCTGTAATGTTAAGTTGTTGATGATTGGACGACTATCGGGTGGTATCCGTTCAGGCTACTGGTATAGGTTTGGGTTGTTGATAGTACACAACGAGTTAGTTAACAATCTCTTAAGGCCTTAAGAGAGATGGTCAATTAACTTTGGTTGAGGGGCGTATGTAGGTATCGGATTGTCTTCTGGGGGGTCATGACCCCGGGGACATCCTATATTTGCAGGCTAAGACCTCAGTGAATTACTATATTTGAATACCGGGCGAGCTAAGGAACGGATAACACAATGGGCAAGGATGTAATAGCGCGATCTAGTGTGTGCATCAAGTCGATGAAAAACTGACGCGAAAATGTAGCTGAAACAACGTGGAATTGGAATAGAATAGACTAGGACTAAGGGCAGTGAGCTGATGGTATCTGTCGGTGGTTAAAAGACGAAAGTTCTTGCTGCAGTCGCGGCATAACCGTCTATAGTATTCAGCAGAAATTACGACCAATAGTTTTCTAAATATTCAAACAGGAGCATCGGTAGGGTGCTACGGACAGAGTATACGCAGCACAGACTGGATGACTCACAGAATGACGTAGTAACGTAGCGACGACCGACTTACCATGGTACCGGATAACGGTAACCGAGTTTCGATAGAAACTACCAACAACACCAGGTGCTAGGGAGTCAGATGGGCCACATGGCCACTACGCCACCACTACGTCACGGCACCCTTGTAAAATGCAGGCACAAGCCTAAATTGCAAGGGGCCGGACGAGGACGTAATAACGTCTGGCACCGAGTAGATTAGAAAACAAGACGAAAATATGACAGAGGGAGTCCATCAAGGTAGGCTCTTGAGAATGGGATTAGCAATGGGCGCCAAAGCAATAGCCGCTAGCCGACAGATCCCATCACTCCAGAACCAACTGATACTGCTTTGCCAATGTTCGGGTCTATCTTCGGAGTACGGAAATGGCCGAAGTTGATTGGTCAAAAGTTTTGTAAGAGTAGTAAGCAAAACAAGGCAAAGCGGGTGCTCCAAGGGTAGGGGGTAACAACCCGAGCATAACGGTGACATGGCGAAGCAGTACATAAGGGGAACCTTCAATTTTGATCAATGGTCCGAAAAATAATTGCGTTTAGGTAAACCTAGCCTCGAGTTCGTATAGTTCTGTGGAACTGAATTTGTCGAAATTCAAACAAGTTCTTGTGAATGGCTTTAAGTAGCCAAGAACAGTTTTTGACGAAAGTGATTTAGCGAATCGTGAAACGCAACTTTTGAATAACAGAATAACCGGTATTCGTATTATAGAAAATCAGTTACTTCTATAGACGCGAGTGACAGTAAAAGTTACTCAAAGTATTTGGTGGTAGTATAAACCACCCATAGTTGATAGGGAGATATATACATAGCAAAGATATTAGTAAAATAAAGTTATCACTTCGATATCCTCGAAGCAAGAGTTTGGGTTGTTGCTAAGTAATCTGGAATCGACGGAAGACCACCGTCACGAACCACCGACTTCTATACCAGTCAGATCAGGCCCAGATACGAACATAAATATCGTGACTTCCATCTATACACGAGGCGAGCTCGTATCGATCACTTCCGTCGTCGGTAAGACTGGTTGTCGCAGCAACCGTACAATATGCGCTAAGTGAGTGGATCCATGGTTTATTAGAGTGCGCCGTGCGGCCTGGAACCTCCGTCTTCAGCACTCGAGGTTTCTGTCAGGGTTACCTCACCCTTACCTCCTTTAGTCGCCTCTTACGACACGCAGAGGATACAGAAGGTGTATTCTAAGCCCCACCTACAGGGCAGGAAACAATATTATAGCAACCGTTTTTACGTTTAAGATAAACTTGAAACTTTCATACAGGTAATGCATTTGTTGATGCTCGTGTAACATAGGCACATCTATTGCTTTCTTTGCCAGGCTCTTCACAGCTTATCCTCTATACAAGGACCTCTTTCCCGACTTCCGAGGCAAGAGCATAGATGAGTTGAAAGAGAGTCACCACATTCGAGCACACGCCACCACAGTCATGTTCAACCTCGGTTCTATGATTAATAATCTAGATGACACCGAATGCTTGGCGAGACAGATACGCAAGCTCGGGTCTAACCATGTCCATCAGAAAGTTGCCATAGAGCAATTCCAGGTAATTCGTTTATTGTATTATAAGTCGCAATAGGAAAATTAAGTATTCTATCCATAATTTTGTTAGAAAGAAATTAGATGTCAGATCGTGATCAGGTCCAAGACGCGTCATCACCAAACCTACTACAATTCACGTGTAAATGTTCCAGCTACCATTTAACCCCTTCCATTTGGAGACTGATAATTATGTGGAGTGCATGTGTGGTATAAGTTCGCTTTTGACGATTTCATATGTCCCTGGCCTAAACAACAAGACTGCAACAATAAATTCAGACTGATCTACAGCGTTGTCGCTCCAAGGGCGTTTACATATTGCTGCCTAGTGATGGTAGGTGGTTATGTTAGATTTTACACTATGGTCAGTGTCGATGAAGCCCTTGTCACCAACCCCACCTCATATCCCCCTCACACACACACACCCCCCCCCCCACCACTCCCACTACTACCACCACCATAACCAGTCCAATTCAAATGTATGAATAATGGCTGTGTATGCTCACCAGGAAAGGTTTGGTATGAAAGGATGGTATGAAGACATTTTGAATTGCATTTCTCTTCACATAACACGATGCTGGCAAGTAAATCGTTAGATATAATAATTGGTGACATGAATTCAAATGCAAGAATACAAATGCATCTACAAAGCTTCATTAAAATATCTTTAAAAAAATTCAAGATATTGCCACTCTAGCGGACAGCATAATGGACAGAAAGAAGCCTAGATTCTATATATTCCATGACATTAGACGAAAGAGGCAAAGTGTAGCAATGCCAAACTAGTCATATGCAACGCTGGCCTTTCTGTGTCCATTACAATCATCCAGTGTTTATGCATTTACAGGATCTGTATTGTGGTTTGCCTTTTGGTATTAATTCAAGTAGCAATCCTGAGTGTTCTTCTCATTTCAGAAACTTGGACCTATTATAATAGAATTATTTAAAGAAACGCTTGATGAAGGATTCACAGCTGAGATGAAGACGGCTTGGTCACAGCTGTACTCGGTGATTCTCACGCTTGTTGAAGATGGCATGAACAGTGCTAAGAAAGCATCATAGCTTCAACATAACACCAGAGGGTTCAGATCTGTCACTCAAGTGTATGACGTTATAATAAATTATTTTGCTAGCTGACGTCACAGTCATAATGACGTATCGCTTTCTCACGAAAATCGAAAAGTCCGTCATGTGTGTACGAACTGTGATTCTAGGAATTTAGGGTTCAAAGTATATAAATCGATTCCAACTCGCGTAAAAAATTGGCTTAACTTGTCTAGAAATAGGCGGGGCATAGCTAGAAATGGATGCTCACTCTATTCTGAGTAGTGTATGTAATACAAAACAGTATATTACTGTTAGTCCTTATATTAACTAATTTGAGTATTGTATTGTTCTAAAATATAAATACACAGCTTTGCCTTGCGTATAGAAATAGACTAGAGATTATCGTCAAGAATTTGGCATTGCCCTTTAACCATTGTTCAAGTCATATTACTTTCAAAATATTCAACAGCATATTCCATACATCATAAAAAAATTTGCTTTGTATGTGTTAAAGGGTTACAATAGAACTTTACTTATTTCATTTTCTCTTCTCATAAGAGATGTGTTGCAAATTAATTCAGTCACATTATTTTTTAATATATAACACGTTTCATATTAAGGATATATGTAAACTAGTTATATGGCTATTCCCCTGATTGTGTGTCTATATTTGTGACACATGTTATCTTAGGCATTGTACAGTTTCCACCCAGTATTGAAGTATGTACCCTATATAACTCTTCCAGCTGTCCTCTTGCCCCAGAACAGCAACCTTTCAACTCACAATGAATAATCCTGAGCCGTATGGGAACTGGCATGTTATTCCATAAGAAACGATAAACTACAATGGACCGTTCCACTCTATCCATCCATCATATGACGTCATAATCCATTACGCCATGTGTAGAATGACATCGTAAGCAATGACGTCGTTATGACGTCATGAATGACGTGGATAAGTACGTCACGAACGTATAATTGAAGACGGACTAGGCATTGTTGTACGAATTGTATGTCTTTACTATTTAATAAACATTCTGTTGAATATTTTGAAACTAATTTGACTGAGCGCTGTTGCTGCCATAGGTAGCAACAGCACCCAGTCAAATTAGTTACACAATATTCAACAGCTTACCTGTATAGTTTTCATGAAATTGATAGTCAGGGCGTTCGGGGATCGGTCGATCCCAACACGGCGAAGTGTGGGTGGAGCTTAGATAGAGGTGGGCGGGGCATAGCTAAAACTGGAAAGGTTCATTAAGGACATAATTGAAGGCAAAATTATTATTATATGTGCTATGTTTGCAATGAGTCTTTAAAAGGTTTACTCGCGCATATATCGTCTATTTATATTTTAGTATTTAGTTTTAATTAATATTATATATTTATATACAGATATTTTCATATTTTAATTTAACTCATCAAAATATATTACATTTATCAGCTGATAGTGCACTACTGTCTCTGTTTTTATTATGCGGAAACTAATGATGTAGGCCTACCTTCATGGGAAATATAATAATTATGTTAAGTGTAATGTGACCTGGCAGATGTCACTCACTTTAAGCGTGTATTAGGAACTAAAAATAGTTCCCATGAGAGAGATTTCTCATCCCACCAGGATAACGTAGGCTACTGAACCAACACTGGGCCAATACCGTGCTATATTGGCCCGGCATTGGCCTGGCATGGGCCCAATACCGGCCCAGTAACCTGCGTTGTTAAGGTGTTCATAAAACTCAAGATCAATCTTCGAGGAAAGATTATAAGATAATCTATCTAAACCGAAATGCATTTTCCTATGTAATGATTTCACAAAAGAGGTTGTGGTCGGATTTTTATGTCTGGTGTAAACCTTCTCTTCGCTGTAGAAGAGCAAATGGACGTTAGAACCACTACCCCCCCCCCCCCACCACCACCACCATCACTACAACCTGTGTTATGTACCAATGAAGTTCCATATTGCTGTATGTAATGAAATTGAACTATAGAGCAGAATCTTATTCTTGTACGAAGGCCAATGTGTCAATATGGTATGTGAAGCCGCATTATTACAGTTCAGTCTAGTATATATTTGCAATAAGATCATTGTGGAACTTTCCAAAGTGACTATGTTCTTCAAGTGCCTCATATTGTCTCGATTGGAAAGTTACCATCGATGTCAGGTGCCAGATGCAGGCCCATTTGGTCATCGTCGGTACTTTACCGTTACCTCTCCGCTTGGCAAGGCAACAGATGCTATATCGTAGAGCAAATATGACTACGTGCTTAAGCTATATCGCGCTATACATGTTCGACAAGTCGGGTGAATGAGGATTATTATATAGCTTTTTAATAGTTACACAGATATTTATGATAAGCAATGATAATTGTACGGTTAA
The DNA here is from genome assembly GCA_034401795.1 of Chaetoderma sp. LZ-2023a. NCBI lineage: Eukaryota > Metazoa > Mollusca > Caudofoveata > Chaetodermatida > Chaetodermatidae > Chaetoderma > Chaetoderma sp. LZ-2023a. The sequence continues at coordinate 80,237,624 of CM067371.1, read as the reverse complement.
TGTGAGTGTAGTATAGAATAATAATTGGCTCAGCACTTACAGCGCTACCTGATATCACCCGGATACAAAGCATTGGTCATGGGTGTTAACTGTTAATGTATCGCCATTTTTTGTGAATGGTCTAGAGGACAAATGAATAGTTAAAGAACCTTTAGAATATACATACTGCCCAATGTTTAACTATTGCCATTTTCTTTACATACATTATACAATAAACTGCATTTAAATATAATTACTCACGCCGCCGAAGGTCAGTGTGTGTATGGCGGTTGCTGCTGTCTGTCTGTCTGCCTGTCTATCTGTCTGCCTGCCTGCCTGCCTGCCTGCCTGCATGCCTGCCTGCCTGCCTGCCTTCCTGCCTGCCTGCCTGCCTGCCTGCCTGCCTGCCTGTCTGTCTGTCTGTCTGTCTGTCTGTCTGTCTGTCTGTCTGTCTGTCTGTCGTCTGTCTGTCTGTCTGTCTGTCTGTCTGTCTGTCTGTCTGTCTGTCTGTCTGTCTGTGTCTGTCTGTCTGTCTGTCTGTCTGCCTGCCTGCCTGCCTGCCTGCCTGCCTGCCTGCCTGCCTGCCTGCCTGCCTGCCTGCCTACCTGTCTGTCTGTCTTTCTGCCCGTCCGCCTGCCTGCCTGCCTGCCTGCCTGCCTGCCTGCATGCATGCATGCCTGGCTGCCTACCTGCCTGCCTGCCTGTCTGCCTGCCTGCCTGCCTGCCTGCCTGCCTGCCTGTCTGCCTGCCCGCCCGCCTGCCTTCCAATCTGTCTGCCTGTCTGTCTGCATGTATGCCTGTCTGCCTGTATAGCTATCCGATTTTTGGCTCATGTTTTAACACAACGAAGGAGCATATCACGCAAGAATAGCTCCAGACTTTAGCCGTGATCCGGATAAAAGAACCCAGATAATGATCAGATCAAATTCTGGATCTGCATATAATAGGTCTATCTTTGAAACTGCTTGTCAGATTTGACTCAAATCTGTGCACATAAAAGGGTCCAACAACTTGGGGAGTGATCTGAAAAAATTGCGAAAAACGGGGGAAAAATCTCGAAAATTTGAAACTTTTTACAATGTGGCAAAACCGGGAGGGTGAGGGTCTGCTATCTCTGATTTATGCTGTTTTACGAATGTTGTGATCTAGGACTGTCAAACCTCTAAACAACAGTGCGTCAATATATCATAAAATATGGGCGCACATGGTGTCCTGTCAGGGTATGAATAGGCATATATGTTTGAGAGTATGCGTGTGAGTACGAGTGTCCATACACGTGTGTATAAATGCGAGCGAATAATGTCATAAATGCGTTCGTTCAGTAAGAGGAGACTTTGAAAACGACGTGTTCCTGGTCGTTAGGACTGTAACTGCTCGCACCTGAGAAAACGAAAACAGCGCATCATGTTTAACGTACAACCATTAATAATGGATGGATCCGATCTGTCACACGAGCATATGACGTCATGTTCAATTTACGTCACATGTAGACTAACTGAATTAATCATATTTAACAAAGAATACGCTGTCATGTATTTGGAGAAGCCCCTCAAGCGTACGAATTGTGGGGGACATACATGTCTTTGATGGATTTACTATGTAATAAACATTCTGGCGAATATTTTGAAACTAATTTGGTTGGGCGCTGTTGCTGCCATAGGCAGCAACAGCCTCGAGTCAAATTATTTTCAAAATATTCAACATCTCACCTGTATGGCTACCTTGAAATTTTGATTCTCTGAATTCAGAGTTCAAAGTAGGCTGTATAAATCAACTCCAACACGCACAAAGCGTGGGCGGAGCTTAACGATAAATGGGCAGAGCATAGCTAGAATTGGTCCTCTTCATTATATACAGGACATTGAACCATACATTTATTAAATTAAAGTTTACTGATACGACACTAATGAAGAGATCCGATCTGTAACTCTATTATCTAACGTAATGATTAAAATACATCTCCTGGCTGACGTCACAATCAAATGACACACGAAAGGGGCAATTGTTCAACACTAACCGTTTCAATCCACTTTTCCAGAGTATCCATCCATCATCTGACCTCGTATGACGTCATAATCAGCTCAGCGCGTGTATGATGACGTCACAATCATTACGTCACAAAGGGTTCCAGATAGACCGTCATCAAATCTCAAACAGTCCGACGCGTTGTATGAATTGTATGTCTTTGTAATTCTTTGCCATTTGATAAACATGCTGTTGAATATTTTTTAACTAATTTGACTGGGCGCTGTTGATGCTTTAGGCAGCAACAGCACCCAGTCAAATTAATTTCAAAATATTTAACAGCTTACCTGTGTAGTTTTTTGGAAATTGATAGTTAGGGTGTTCAGAGATCGATCGATCCCAACACGAGCAAGGTGTGGGTGGAGCTTACCTAGAGCTGGGCGGGGCATGGCTAAAACCGGAAAGGTCCATTATATGTCTCTGAGTGAATTTACAATTCAATACACATTCTGTTGAATATTTTGACACTAGTTTTACTGGGAGATGTTGTAGCAACAACTCTCAGTTAAATTAGGTTTTAAAATAATCAACAGCTTACCTGCAGAGTTACCTTGAAAGTGACATTCAGGAAAATCATGGTTCAAAGTAAATATTTATTTACAGGCTCAGAGAAAACAATTTTGAAAATGTATCACTGGAATGACTGGCTCGGTTATCGAGCCAGTCATTCGAGTAGTAAATTTTCAAAAATAATCTTCTCTTAGCCTGCAAATGGACGTTCCTCACGAGCACTGTAGAGAAAGGTTTTGGCCGGCATCGCCATGAAAGGGCTATGCCACTATTCACATTTCTGTTGCAAAGGATAGGTGCATGCTGGTTTAATCTGTTGGTGATGGCTAGGCTGCGGATGAGGTGGGGTGTAGATGTTTCTGTTATACCTCCTATGACCGGATGTGTAGGTTTAGAATTCACGCAATTAAAATTGACGTATCCAGCCCTAAAGTCATGTGTTTTTCTGCTGCTTCTGTCTTTCTGTATCACTGCTGTGGTGTTCTGGCTGCTCACTGGGTTGGGGTGTGGTAAGGCGGTTTTGGTCAAGGGTGCCTTTTGGACGGGGAATGGACATGACGGTTGGTACTCTGTCATAGATTTTAAGTACTGTGAAGAATCGAGCCGGGAGTCTGCTGAACAGGCTGCCTCCTCGCCCACCATCGGCCGTGGGGGGGGGGGGGTGACCGAGGTGCGGAAGGCCAGCTATCCTGAAGCAGCGAACTCTCTCATATCTGAAGATGGACAATCAACAGACGACGAGTGGTGTGTGAGAAGGATGGGATATGTGATGTTCGAGCTCGGTGCGGAAATTAGGGACGCAAGTTGGAGTGGTGGTGGTGTCGCGGATGCCGCTTGGATGGGGGGGGGGGGGGGTCCCGCGGTTTTATGGCTTGGAAGGGGTTGTTTCGAGCTGTACAGTTTTCCTGTTGTCTGTAACAGGCCAAGGCCTCATCAAGCCTCTTCACTCCCCTGCTATTTATTACATGTTCCACCTCGCCGGAGTCATGGCTCGGGGCAGCCTCAGCCTCTGCTTGTGGCAACTCTATAATTGGGGTAATAGCACGAAGTTGGTGGGAATGGGAAGAGGTCGGCGGAACAACTTTTCCATCCTTCCCCTTGGACAGTACAAACGAGAAAGTCTTCAGATACGTCTTCGCAGACCTGGTAGACCCGCTCTGAGGAGGGAGAGGGCTCGCACGTGGCTCGTCATCGTCCTCAGCGTTAGTCGTATGTTTACCCAACTCCTGGCTGGGCAGGAGAGGTGCCGAACCTCTACCATCCCGTCTACACGCGGATGATATGGTGCTGTTCTAGTTGTGAGTATATGAAACATTTTGCAGAGCTCGGAGATCAGCCGGCTCTCAAAATTACTACCTTAGTCAGAATGTAACTCATAGGGCATTCCAAAGTGGCAGAACACATTGTTGTACAGAACCTATGCTACCGCGGATGCCTCTTGGTCCGGTAAAGTGAATGCTTCCACCCACTTCGTAAAATAGTCTTGTAATACGAGGATGTGCTTGTTTCCAGCATCCGTCGTATTCAAGAGACCGAGCACATCAATAGCCACTCGCTCCCATGGCGCACCCACAATTTTAATTTGTAATGGTGAGGTGTGGTGCTGGCCACACCTGTCTTTGTCAGGGGACGCATTTGGCGACCCAAGCTTTGACACTCGCATATCCCAATCCAGTGGAATCTCTGTTTGATCCACTCTGCTGTTCATTCTATGGCTAACTGACCAGCGTTGTCATGCAACTGTTGAAAAATGATGACTTTATAATGCTCAAGAATTATTATCCAGTTATTCATGTAGAGAATGACATTGTACATGTGGCACCACCCAACCCCCCCCCCCCACCCCCCCCCACCCCCCCCCCACAAACCTCTGATAATAATACTTAGTTGTCACAGATAAAGGGCTAACAGATTCCTTCAGGGGACGTACCACCTCCTGGATCGTGTATATTCCTCGTGTTTGCGCATCTGTTGCTTGTTCTTGAGCGAGCTTCTCCACATTCCAGTCTGCACACCGCAGTTCTGGGAATATGGGAGCTGACTGTGTTGTATATGTCACGGTGGTAACTACTTCTTGTTCATCCTCGAGCCCAATTCTGCTCGAGGCATCGGTATTTTCATGCAGCTTGCCATGGTCTATGAACAACATTGAAGTTGAAGGCTTGCAGGGATTCCTGCCACCGCGCTACCTGGCCCTCCAGATTTTTTAGGTTTCTGAGCCAGCGTAGTGAGACGTGGTCTGTACGTAGTGTAAATGGGCGTTCATACAGAAAGTGTTTATCGTACTTAACAAAGTACACTGCAGCTAATAACTCTCGCTTAGTGATTGCGTAACATTTCTCTGTTTTATTCAGAGTACACGAACCATAACCCAGTAGTTCCATCTTCTTTGACCTATGATAGAACAGCACCTATTGCATAAGTAGACACATCAGTGTCTAAGATGAAATCGAGGTTATGGTTAGGGTGAGCAAGAATAGGTGCGGTTGATAACTGGTTCTTCAACGCCTTGAAGGAAACCTCACACTCACTCATTCACTCGAAGGGTCAATCCTTTTAAGTGATCTGGAACAGGGTAGCCGCAATCTCGCTGAAGTGACGGATGTATCGGCGATAGTACTGGCAGAGCCCAAGGAAAGTTCGAGTATTGGTTACGGAAGTTGGCGTCTGCCAGTCTGCCACTGCCTGTGTTTTTTAAGGTTGCATGGCCACTCCATCTGTGGATATCACATGCCCCAGGAACTCGACATTTTGTCTGAAGAAATGGCACTTCTTGGGTTTGAGCTTGAGGTTAACAGAATGGAACCGCATCAGAACTTTTCCAAATTGGACAAAGTCTGCTCAGACGAAGAGCCAAAAACGATAACGTCATCGATGTAACAGGGGCAGATCTCCCATTGCAGGGTAGTTAATACCTGCTCAATGAGACGCTCGAAAGTTCCAGGATCATTGCACAAACCATAAGGCTTCTTGTGGAATTGGAAAAGGCCATCTCTACAGACGAACATGGTCTTTTCCCTATCAGCCTCATCCATAGCTACCTGCCAGTATCCACTTGCCAAGTCAAGTGTACAGAACCATTTGGCTCCGGACAACGAATCTAATGCCTGATCTATCCGGGGTAACAGATATGCATCCTTGACGCTTAGATCATTAAGGCGGCGGTAGTCAATGCAAAACTGCAAAGATCTGTCTTTCTTGCCTGCAAGTACTAGGAGAGTCTGCCAAATTGCTGTGTGCAGTGTCTCCTTTGCTGTGGTTGGGGCCTTATATATAGATGGCCTGTTTCCCTATGGCTTACGTGAGTGCGATGGATGGCTGAGTGAGGAAGGGAGCAGCTCGTCGTCGCTGCTACTGATTTTGCTTGGACGACGACGAAGCTGGGATAGCAGTGGTTCTATACCACCTGAACCATCCAGTTCGGACAGTACATCATGGGATGTTTGCGTGAAGCGTAAAAGAAACAACATCGCTTTGTTGACTTTTTTGTTGCGGAGCACTGGTTTCCGTCTGTATCACTACTACTTCTGCTGGGTGTGGGAGATGATGATGAAGGTATGTGTGCATTGCATACCATCAGAGGGCACCATGTGTTAAGTGCTTTGGTGGTGGGTCGTGGTGCTTGAATAAACGTTGTCTCAGTGGAGGTGCTACAACCAACCACTGCCGTTTTACATAGGATAGCGGGTTAAGTAGATGTGGTTATTGTGGAGTCAATACCTTTCGCAGGGGGTGGGGTAATGTCAGAGCTGCGGATGCAGTATGCATCGTAGGCTCTGGCTTGTGTGAAGCCGGTTTGCGCGTAGTGTTTTGCTTTGTTAAGGTAGCGTTTGGGGTGGTTGTTGGTGTATCCACCTGACGTTGTTATTGATGGACCGTAGTTGAGCCGTGGTTTCAGGAGGGGGCACTGAAATGTCTCTCCAATCAGTGCAAGTTCTAGTTTAATGGATGCTCAGGCTGCGGTGTTCGACGATCAGTTGCCAGTGTGGTGGAAGGGGGACAGTGTGGACATCACTCCTTCAAATGGCCTATCTGACCACATCCAAAACAAGTGTTGCGTGGCTGTGTGTGCGGTGTATTGCTACTTGTTGGAGGTCTTGTAGTCTGCTGAGTTACCACTGTGGTGCTGAATGTGTTGACTAGATTCGTGAGTGCGGAATAGCGGAATAACGGGAATAGGACGGTGAATAGGTGGCGGTGTGTCATGCATCCGTCATGGCGGATCTGCAGGTCGCTGTGGGGGTCTTCCTCTATATGGTGGTGGTCCAGGAGAGTGACGAGGCCGCTGTGTGTGATGTGTGTGGGTACTGCTTCTGGGATGTGTAGGATGTGGCGTATCCACATTCCACTGTGTGTACCGTGGTACCGATGGGTAGTGGGGAGACGAAGATCTAGTGGGTGGAGATGCGAGCGCATGAGGGGCGGGCCATTGGTCACCGTCAGGTTGACATGGTGAACGCACTGGGCGTGTAGTTTGTGCTTGTTGCACCCGTGGGAGACTTTTCCACTGACGTATGTGCTGCAGCAAAGGTGTAGAATGCCTAGCACGTATGTCGGACAGGGTAAGGTAAGATTACCCGCCTGGGAGGTATCGCGGAAAGCCTCCTCGCTGATCGGCGAGTACTCTTGTTGTCTTAATTGTGGTGTGTCCTCCAATTCAGAGTAATTTAGTTCGTCGCCGGTGAGTACTCTGACCGCCCTTCCGTCGCAATACTCCAGCTCCGCGTCGGGTAAGTACAGATTGTAGTAGAAGGGAGACTGGAACATGCGGGTGTTGAGTGTGTTGACTATTAAATCTGGAAGTGCGGAATGCATACCTAATGTTCATTCAAGAGTAACCACAGTTGAAAATCATCATTAAATCTCTGCGTCGTTTTCGTCCCTAGTCTCGTCATCGTCCTCATTATCTCCCGTGAGCTGTGAGCACAAATTTTTGCTACTATCACAACTGTCATTCGACCCATATCACAAGCGCCCAGATTTTGCTTATGAACCGAACAGTTGCCTACGCATGCACCGCTAAGCTGTTCTAGTATAACATTTGGCTCAGGTTTCTGTGTTGCTAAAATGAGGATTGGCTGACCATTTTCGTTGTTCGATCCATACAGTTCTGGTGATAGCAGCATTGGCTGTGCAATAGTTTCACGACACTATACCAAAGCCTGATGATGAGCGCGTAACATGTGATACCCGAGTACGTCCCTTGTTGGTGGAAGCTTTGGTTTGAATGGCTGTCATGTCAGTTCCCTCCCCCCCCCACACCATCGACGAGGCTTGTCCTTGGTTGTTATAGCTTGCAGACGTATTCCTGTAATGATTCTATTACACGTTCAGATGACATTTCTGTTACACCCAACTAGCAAAAGGCTTCTAGTATTCAGTCATTAGCCTTACGGAACAGATGCCAGCAGGGCGGGTTTTCATTTTCCGGAGATCCTTCCAGTTATGTCACAGCCGGTGAAACAAAGAAATCCAGGTAAAGGTGCAGCTGTCTTATCGTCTTTGAAGCATTCATAAGTTGGAGTTAATGGCACAAGTCGCTGCAATTTTCCTGTAATATTTCTTGGGCATGCGTAATTCTGCAATCTGTTTTTTATTATTTTTATTTATTGGCGGTAATAAATGTTTTGGTCTGTAGCATATATAAAATAATTATTATTTTTACTTCTGATAGGAAAAAAGTATTTTATTTCATTTTAAAAACATGAAGTTAGAAGAGAATAGAAACAGAAAAATCAACATTTTCTTTAAAATATTTATGAAATAAATGAAAGCGCAAATCCGTTTGCGTTTCTTTACGTCATGAAGAACGAATCAGTCGATATGTGTAATGACTTCTATGCATGATTCTGGTCATATTGATATACAACATGCAATACTTTCTATGAAATTTTACTTTTTTCAAATAAAATCTTTAAAGCGACTGTATTTCTACTAAATAGTCATATCTTAGACGTCTAGAAACCTTACCGACCTATTCTAGGGATAAGAATACCTATCGATTCACTGCCCTAGCTGTTGAGTTTTAGTAGGGCGCCCAACCTTAAAATGTTTAATCTTCACGCCTACTTTATTGCTCAACGTGTCTCGATAAAAATTTGAGTGCGAAATTCCATGGGTAAATCTTAACATCAATACGGAGCCAGATTTTCGATTCACTGCCATAGCTGTTACGTATTAGTAGCCTCCACCACACACCCCACCCCACCCCACACCCACACCCAACCTTAACATTTTTAATCTGCACTCATACGAATTGCATGGGTTCGAACCGCGCTCAGGTCGACAATTGAAAAATGTAAAAATTACATTCCAATTATGACTGCGCAATATCATAGTGGCAGTAGACTACCCGGCTCCCAAACGATAGGCGATAGGTGCCGCAGAATTGCCTGGGTTCGAACCTCGCTCAGGTCGAAAATTGAAAAATGTAAAAATTACATTCCAGTGATGGCTGTGCAATATCTTAGTGCCAGTGCGTCGCCAATGACAGGGTTCATAGAACTAATGAAAGCTGGATAATAAAAAAAATACATCAGTACGGAGCCCAATTTTCGATTCACTGCCCTAGCTGTTGAGTTTTAGTAGGGCGCCCAACCTTAAAATATTTAATCTTCACGCCTACTTTATTGCTCAACGTGTCTCGATAAAAATTTGAGTGCGAAATTCCGTGGGTAAATCTTGACATCAATACGGGGCCCGATTTTCGATTCACTGCCCTGATGAGTTTTAATAGGGAGCCTCACACTTAACTAGTAAAATCACTACACCTCCGTTAATGATAAATGTAACCTGATAAAACTTGGGATATTCAAGCGGTAACTATCGGCATAAGTTCAGAGCTCAAAGTATTATAAGGGCACATACCTCGCCCCACACTTAAATTTTAAAATCGTCACATCTCCATTATTAATGAACGGATCTCGGTAAACCTTGAGAGCAGCCCCACGCTTAACTTTTAATATCGCTACTCATCCATTATTCATAAACCGATCTCAATAAGACTTGAGTGTATATTCTATTGGTAACTCATGACATCATTAGGCTACGGACCCCTATATTCGATTCACTGCCCTGCTGGGATTTAGTAGGGAGCCACACAGTTAAATTTAAAAATCGCGACCCCTCTGTTATTGACAAACGGACTTCGATAAAACTTGAGAGATGTATTCTATCGTTAATTCTCGACATCATTACAGAGCCTGATTCCAATGGATCTTTCCCATTTTAGCTATGCCCCGCCCATCCCTAGCTAAGCTCCACCCACACACCCGCTCGTGTTGGAATAGATCGATCTCTGAACTCACTGACTATCAATTTCCAGAAAACTATGCAGGCCAAGCTGTTGAATATTTTGAAATTAATTTGACTGGTTGCTGTTGTTGCATAGCTGCGCCCAGTCTAATTAGTTTCAAAATATTCAACAGCATGTTTATTAAATAGCAAAGACATACAATTCGTAGAACGTGTCTGACTATTAAACGTTCGCTGATAACGCAGCTTACTGGGCCGATGCTGGGCCGTGAAAAAAATTTCTATGATGGAAGTATAGGCACGGTATCTGCCAGGCATCGGCCCAGTAAGCAGCGTTATCTGGGTTTTAGACGGTCTACATCTAGTCATTCATGACGTCATGATTATGACGTCGTCCTACACGTCACGTAGTTGATAACGACGTCATATGACGTCATGTGATGGATGTATAAACTGGAAAGGCGAATTCACTGCCCTGGTGGGTTTTAGTCAAGTAGGGCGTCCCCCAAACCCCACTTAAATTTTAAATCACAACTACTCTGTTATTGATGAAGGGACCTTGAGAATGACAATCTATGTGTAACTCTCGACATCAGTACGGGGCACAATTTTTCGATTCACTGTTATGGTGAGGTTTAGAAAGGTGGCACCGTTAAAATTTAAAATCCCTACTCCTCCATTATCGATGAACGGATCTTAACAAAACATATTCCACGTGTACCTCTCGTCACGGAACCCAATTTTCGACGCCCTGGTGGGGTTTAGACGGGTCGACAACACGTAATCATTTAAATCGCTACTCCTCCATTAATGACAAACGTATCCTGATAAAAACGTGTGGAGGTATTTTAGTGATATCTCTTTACCTCTTAATGGAGCCTCTTCACTTCATGATGGAGTTTACACGGGCATCCGCCCGTAAATTATAAAATCTCTATGCATTTTGTGGAACGTTCGTATGAGATTTGTTCTAGTGAAAGAGAAAGTACCGACATGTCACCCTTATTTGTTATTATTTGCTATTTTTCTTTAAACAGCAGTTTCGTCGCAAGAGAAAATAACACATCAAAACAGTATTAAATTATTAATATATCGAGACAGCTTGTAATTTCAGATGAAATATTGGCGTCACACGTTCTACAGTCATCCTCAGGCACAACATTACAAACGAGACGGCGTAAATCACAAATTGTACGTAATTTTAAGCGAATATTACGCTTTTTTTCTACGAAACGCTGGTGAATTCAGCAGTCAAATTTGTGTAATTCGCATCTTTATTGGCTATTGAGTGCCGACATATGTAAGAATCGAAGGTATTGACCGACTAGCAGTTTATGCACGTAATGGAGGAATCCAGTTTTAGCCATGCCCATACTTCGCCCGTGTTGGGATCGAGCGATCCCTGAGCTCCCTGACTATCAATTTTCAAAGAAATATACAGGTAAGCTGTTGAATATTTTGAAACTAATTTGACATGTCGCTGTTGCTGCATATGTTAGTTTCAAAATATTCAACAGCATGTTTTTTAAATATAGTAAAGACATGCAATTCCGTCACCAATTAGGTGTTCGTGCCGAACTCAGTTATGTCATTTATGACGTAATTCATTATGACTTCATCCTACACGTCATGTAGTTGATAATGAGCCACATGATTGATGGATAAACTAGATTCCTCTATTTCGTACATAAAATGTATAGATCTATCAGCGAATGCTTCTTTGAATTTTAATGAGACAATTAAGTAGTGGCAACCATTTTGCTTTTAACTTTATACACACAAAGCTAATATTTCTTCTTTGTAAAACATGATATTGAAAGAAACCCCCGCTCCTCCACGCATGCAAGCCCACCCACCCACCCACCCACCCATCCATCCATTCATCCATCACTCAAGTCAATCATCCTTCCAGCATTTGGCTAGTCATCCATCCATCCATCCATCCATCCACGCACGCTCGCACCCACGCAAGCACGCACGCACGCACGCACGCACGCACGCGCGCACGCACCCACCCACCCACCCATCCACCCATCCATCTACACGCCTACCAATGAGCCATTGCACCCATTCGAACGACCGACCGACGGACTGTCCGAACGAGCGGCCGAATGAACAAATGCCTGAATGACTGAACGACCGAATGGTAGACCGACACACAAAGCTAATATTTATTCTTTGTAAAACATGATATTGAAGGAAACCCGACTCCTCCACGCATGCAAGCCCAACCACCCACCCACCCATCCATCCATTCATCCATCACTCAAGTCAATCATCATTTCAGCATTTAGCTAATCATCCCATCCACGCACGCACGCACGCACCCACGCAAGCAAGCATTCAAGCATTCAAGCAAGCAAGCAAGCAAGCAAGCAAGCACGCACGCACGCACGCACGCACGCACGCACGCACGCACGCACGCACGCACGCACGCACGCACGCACGCACGCACGCACGCACGCACGCAAGCAAGCAAATGACTGAACGACCGGATGATAGACCGACCAACCAAATATTCATTCATTCATTCATTCATTCATTCATTCATTCAGACCGTCCAACCAAATACTCATTCATTTGTTCTTTCATCTGTTCGTTCGTTCATTGTTCGTTCGTTCGTTCATTCATTCGCCCGCCAGCCCACCCGTCCGTCCGCCCGTCCATCCCCATCCATCCGTTTTGTTTTGGTTTGGGGGTTTTATTTTATTTTATTTTATTTTATTTTATTTTATTTTATTTTATTTTATTTTATTTTATTTTATTTTATTTTATTTTATTTTATTTTTTTAATTTCTTTACTATCATTATTTTTAGTTCACTCCCCATTACTTTCTTCATTCATGTATTGAGTATTATTTACTCAACTGTCAGATACAGATATTTACCTTAATAATAGGATTAGCGTTAACGGGATTAGCTTAATCACTCTCAATCAGCATCCATTGTTTAACACTAATGGCATTTAGCTAAACAATTTACGTCTCTCAATATTTCAATAACATTAAGAATTAATCTAATTCTGTTTAATCGTTAAATACTAATCCATTTTATGGTCACGCGCTACACCTCCTGACAGAATGCTAGCTATTGTATGCCTGTCAAATATTCATATACATTATATTCAAAATACTTTTTAAGTAGATCGTGCCAGAATCTGTTCATAACACGTGCATATAAATACTTCATACATTTGGTAATCTTCATTTTATAAAAGAGGCAATTGCGAGAATAGTTGTAATAAGTTATCTTGAATATTAATTACTAACATTCAATATTGGTCAACTTTGCAAACATTATTTGTGATCGAGTGATAACAGACATTTACGGATTAATCACCATGTTTTCTTTGGTAAGTCAATCCTTCTACTACTTAGACATAAATTTGAAATACTTCTCTCAAACTATGTCTCTCTTGTTATCACACTCTGGTTGCTTAGACTCGTTTTCTCTCCACACCTCCCTCACGCCCATGCCCTCTCCCGCTCCCTCGCTCCCTCCCGCTATCGCTCCAGCCACCCACCAACCCCTCCCAACACACCCCCTGTCTCTGCCTCTGCCTCTCTCCAGCACTCCCCACCGACCCACCCACCCACCCACCCCTCCATCACTTTCCGCCACTCCGCTCCTATCTTTTCCCTCACTACCCCTCCATCCCCTCCCTCCCTTGCCGCCCCTCCATGCCGCCACCACCCTCTCCTTCGATCCACCCTTCCACATGTATCTGCCTCTCATTGTCACTCTCACTCTCCACTGTCTCTGTTTTTCTCTCCCTCCACCACAACACCGCTTCCCTTCCTCTCTCCTCCTTATTTGTGATTTTGAATAAAAGAAGCCGGATCCTGATCGGATCAAATGGAAGCATGATCAATTTCCTTCACTCCTGACCCCTCTCCGCCCAGGTGTAATAAATGGGTAGCAAGTTGGGAAAGTTACAAATAATAGACTGAAAGCAGCCTAGATGCCCTCATATGCTATTGTTATATAGCCTGAACGGAATAAAGAAAACTGAGATATGGCGTGAATGGGAATCAGGGACTCGATAGACGCCAACCAAAACAAAAACTACTTCTTCGGATCAGATTTTTGATCTGTGGATATCTCGGAAACTACAGGTCCGGTTCGGCTCAAATTTCAACACAGGAATGGGTTTAACCATACACTAGGATTCCACATCTTCGGCGTGATCCGCAAAAAAATCCTTAATATTCGAAAAATCTGAGAAAATTGGGATTCGCAGCTACCAAGATTCTATCGACCTTGCTTACATACGTATTTGGTAATAAATAAATGGCAAGTAAAAACTCGTGCAATTGATTACGAAAATGGAGGGAAATAATGATAAATATGTATACAGACAAAAGGGCGTGTGGATAATTACTTTCATTAAATAAAATAAATATATTTTTTTCAGGCATCTTTGCTGCAGGATGAACACAAGCGACCCTCGACATTATTACCTGGTGTTACATCTGGAGATCCAGCCAGCCACTATAACAGAGCATCGTCTGGTCCAGTTTATCCACTATCCGCGTATCCAGACCATGATAACTACCCTGCTAGCATTAACGGCGTATATCAAGGCGGTCAAACAGACTATCTGTCGTCATCAGTTCACGGTGACGTTTCTCATGACGCAGGCAGCAATTCCAGATACGTACAGCAAACTGGTCCGACCACTCCTCTCATTCCACAGGTTCCTTTCATAGGTATTCCTGGAAGCACCAATTGTCAAGACGGTCTGATGGCGCCATTGCTGACCACCATGCCCACCATAAATGAGTATATCTCTGAATCTGGTGAGTTTCATTCTGAATCATCAAGCTCTGACTCTGGCTTAGAAAGTTCAGATATTAACTCAGTTAGTGGCGATTCTACCTCATCCTCACCACCACAGCAGAGCTCCAGACCTGTAACCGTCGTAAAGAAGTCTGATAAGAAACCATCACGTGTGTGCTACACTGATAAACAACTTCACAGACTCGACCGACTGTTCATAGAAAACCCATACCCGGAAGTAGATCTGATGGAGAGACTGTCTGAGGAGCTGGATCTACCCGAAAAGAAACTTAGGGTAAGTAGGGCTACCTCAGACAATTAGATGTTTTTGTATGAATTAACTTGTTTTACTAGGAACCACCACCACCACCACCGCCACCACCACCACCACCACCACCACCACCACCACCACCACCACCACCACCACCACCACCACCACCACCACCACCACCACCACCACCACCATCAGCATCATGAATCGTCCACAACATATTTATTGTCGTCATCGTCGTCGTCTTTGTCACCATCATCTTTGTGATTGTCTGAGTGCTCCTCATCTTTGTCATCTTCTCGTCATCATCTTTGTCTTCATCTTCTTCTACTTCTTCTTCATCTTCTACTCCATATTCTTCTTTTTTTTTCATTTTCTTCTTCTTCTTCTTCCTCTTCTTGGTCGTCGTCGTCGGTGTCGGCTCATCGTCGATTTTGTCGTCGTATTTGTAGTCGTTGTCCTAATATGTATATACTCTTTACCTTTTTTACTGATGACTGTTCTGCCTGCTATTGCAGTAATATGGTCCCAGCCAAATTAGTTTCAGAACATTCAACATATGTATGGTTACTTTGAATTGATGGGCCGTAACTTCAGTGTAGAATATCTGAACGCATCAATGTTATCAATTCAGCTGAGATTTCGAGGTGCACCATTTAGTATAGCAGAATAGCACCCATATCACTAGAAGAGTAGGCCATCATAAGACCACTTGATGTGCATTCTTATTTTCGGGCTGTCCTATGGCAAGCAACAGCGCCCAGTCAAACTAGTGTTAAAGTATTCAGCAAAATGTGCATTAAATAGTAAATACATAAAAGAGCTTTTAATTCGTGCACTTGATGACCTTTTCAAAGTTTATGACGAAGCGAAATACGTCACTATGTATTTTGACGGTAGCCTACACGTGACGTAATTGAGCATGACTTCATATACTTGAGTCACAAATCGGATCGCTCTATTAGTGGTTACTCTAAAATAACAACAGCTTTCAGTGATGCCATTTTCAGGATGGTTGCAAGATTTAGGTCTGTCATACGAAAAATCAACTTTTTACTCTCTTTTAACCAGATTCCATAGGTTATCAGTGACTTCCCGTTCTAGGGAGGATGTACTATTAACAATCTTTCACAATCTTTTGAAGAAATCGAATAATACTTAGGCCTATCTGTATTTATAAGTAATAATTTATTACATTATGTAATTTTTCAGATTTGGTTCCAAAATAAGCGAGCGCGAACCAGACGCAGGCTCCAGGCATATGGCCCGACACCGTTTATGCCATCCACTCTACTGTCAGCTCTTGCTGCTGGCTACCAAGCATCTAGCAAAGAAACAGGTGTACGGACTTCCTCTCCGATACCATTACAATATGCTCGCCTGTCAACTACCACGCGATCACCACATTCTTTCCAACTACAACACTCTCTTGTGCCAGCTACCATGGGATTAACGCCGTGTTTCCAAATACAATCACCTCCTGTGCCAATAACCACAAGCTCACCACCATCCGTCAATCCACATCTAGAATCGAGACACTTGTCTGTTCCAGTTACCAATCGGAATCTGTTAATTACAACTGGACTCTACAGTCCGCACTGCCATCTAGGGAACGTTCCATCCGGACTGCGATGTCAGACAGAAAACACAGTTAAACGGGAACATCAAATCTCTCCCAGTCAGACAATGAAACAAATACAACCAACATCATCAGCAAATAGAGATCGCCATCTTATGTCTTCCGTGAGTAAATCATCACATGCGATACCCGTTTTAAGCAGAGACGTCACTCATATACCATTCAATTATATGTCCTCACCTTCATCTCAGGGCCAGAACTTGTCAAACAGCCCAGTACCTCCAGCTCAAAGTCATAATATGTTGTCAAACAGCCCAGTGTTTCCATATCAAAATCATAGCTTGTTAAACGGCCCAGTATTTCCTTCCGATTATGTATACTCGAGTTATTATCCATATTTGTAGGTGATAGATATCAAAGCACACGCAAGTGAAACATAACAATTTAACTACTAACTGCCCAGAAACTAACAATTGTCAATTCATCAAGCTGTTAGGAATATCATGCTGCATATTTCGAAATTAATTTGACTGCGAACTGTTGCTGCGAAAATGTTACCTAAATGTAGCATATGGTTTGGAATTGAGACACTGGCATGTCAATTGGTTAATTGAGGATTCCAGTTTATCCATCAATCATATGACGTCATAATCAGCTACATGATATGTCTGATGACGTCATAATCAATTACATCATGAATGGCTTAGATAAGTTCGTCACGAATGCGTAATTGATGACGGATTAAGCGTTGTTGTACGAATTGTATGTCTTTACTATTTAATAAACATGCTGTTAAATATTTTGAAACTAATTTGACTGGGGCGCGATTGCTGTTTCTCGAAATTGGTATTCACAGAGTGCAGGGATTGATCGATCCCAACACGGGCAAAGCATGGGTTGAGCTTAGCTGGAGATGGGCGGGGCATAGCTAAAACTGGATTCCTTCGTTAGTTAAGATCCTGACATGATGCATGTTAGATATTTACAGATCTATTCACGACTTCATTAGATGCGCCATGACCTATAATTATTATATTTAAAACCAAAAACGTAATTTCCATGATTAGCCGGGACTTTTCTTAACTAAGAGACGATAGTTGCGCATGATAAAATATAATTTAATTGAAACTATTGTTTTCTATAGTGCTAAGCATAACATGTAGATATGTATATATTGTATATTAAAATGCGAAATATATTTAAATTTGAAATAGATTTTTAAAATTCATACTGTTTCTGTTTGTATTTGTCACTCACATGGCCTATGATTTCTAATTATTTCCAATTTTTGCATCAGTACTGGTAATACTCTTATTTGTTCATTGCCATTGGACCGTTACAGTTTATCCATTAAGCATGTGACGTCATAAAACAACTGCATGACGTGTATGATGACGTCATAATCAATAATCGTCACCAACGAATAATTGATGACGGACAAGGTGTTGTTGAACAAATTGTATGTCTTTACTATTTAATAAACATGCTGTTGAATATTTGAAACTAATTTTCCTGGGCTCTGTTGCTGCTTTAGGCAGCAACAGCACCCAGTTAAATTAGTTTGAAAATATTTAACAGCTTACTCGCATAGTTTTCTGGAAATAGATAGTCAGGGAGTTCATGGATCGATCAATGCCAACACGTGCGAAGTGTGGGTGGAGCTTAGCGAGAGATGGGCGGGACATATCTAAAACTTGATTCGTACATTGCTCTTCACTACTGCGAGTTTTAACCAATGTTCAGCAAAATATAATGACAAACAAAGAATTAGTATTATTTCGGATTTTAAATTATAGATAATTGATCTTGAAAAAAATCTCTCTGACATTACAATAAGCAACAACTAAAATGGTCCTGTCTGTCCATAGTGGTGGGCCGCTTACATAGTTGATTTCCAATGGCAACGCTGATAGAGGGATCCGATCTGTCACTCAAATATCTGACGTAATAATCAAATACGTCACATGTTAACTGACGTCACAGTGATACTGACGTAATCCCGTTACGCAAATCGAAAAGTCTGTCAAAAACCTGTTTGATGAATTTACAAGTTAATAAACATTCTGTTGCATATTCAAACTAATTTGACTGGGCTCCACTACTGTCATAGTCAGTTAAATTAGATTCAAAACATTCGATGTCTTACCTGTATAGTTACCTTGAAATTTAGATTCTGGGAAATCAGATTTCAAAGTTTCCAGTCGCGTAAGAGGTAGGCGGGGCTTATCTAGAATCGCAGGCGGAGCATAGCTAGAAATAGATACTTCTCCCAAATATCTTGGAATCGACTATGACACGAAATCTAATATGGGCCGACCACCGATGAACATATTATAAATCCGTTTCTAGGATGTCGAATCAATTTAATTTGCACCCATTAATCAGACAAGGTCTGTGAAACAAACTACTATCAGGATAAAAAATGATGCCTAACAGAGGCCATTTCGAAAATCAATTTTCAGACGCTAATTCATTAATTTCTCAGTCAATCATATGACGCCATAATTGACTACGTGGTTTGCGCGATGACGTCCTAATCAATTACGTCATGAATGGTGTAGCTACGTTCGTCACGCACGCTTACTTGATGACGGACTAAGCGTTGTTGTATGAATTGTATGTCTTTATTATTTAATAAACATACTGTTGAATATTTTTTAAACTAATTTAACTGGGCGCTGTCATAGGCATATTCAACAGCTTACGGGGATAGTTTTCTGGAAATTAATAGGCAGGGAGTTTAGGAATCGATCGATCCCAACACAGGCAATGTGTGCGTGAAGCTTAGCTAAAGATGGGCGTGGCATAGCTAAAACTAGATTCCTTCATTGACAAAGTGTCAGCAAGGTTCAACCTATCAAGATCAACAGTGATCTGAAATCCAATATGGCCGTCATATAGGGATCCATTTCTAGTCATGCCCCACCCATTTCTAGCTAAACTTTTTCTGCCTAATGGAATCAAGTTATATACTTTGATTCCTGAATTCCCAACATCATAATTTCCATGTAGCTATACAGGTAAGCTGTTGAATGTTTTGAAAGTAATTTGACTGGGTGCTGTTGCTGCCTGGGGACTTGTCATAGAACATGTCACACCAAAGCCATGCGGCAAATTTAACGCCAATCCCACTGTAATCAGCGAAGGTAAAATTCTTCCATTGTATGCCGTGCTACCGACTACAGAGATCTTCCATATAATGGGATAAAGATCCATATTCGGATTAATAATAGACTACAGCTAAACACGTGATCTCTGAAGGATGCGCATTAACCGAATTAATATTTCTCTGAAACGCCATTCGAAGTGGCGTATCACAACTAAACGTAGTCACGTACCGAATTTGAAGAGAGCAATGCCGGGAATAAGACCTGCTAACTCTAAGTGATTTTGTCTCAATGGAGGAATCCAGTTTTGTCCATGCCCCGCCCATCTCTAGCTAAGCTCCACCCACGCTTTGACGCACTCTCTAAATCTCAACTTTCAGAAACTATACAGGTAAGCCGTTGAATATTTTGAAACCAATTTGACTCGGTGCTATTGCTGCCTACGCCCAGTCAAATAAGTTTCAAAATGTTCAATAGTATGCTTATTAAATAGTACAGACGTACAATTCGTACAGGAACGCTTAGTCCGTCATAAATTAAACGTTAACCCTTATTTACCTCATTCATGACGTCATTGGTTATTACGTAATCCTACACGTCACGTAGTTGATAATGACGTCATATGAGTGATGGGTAAACTGGAAAGGTCCATTTCAAGACAACTCTAATGGAAGTTATTCAATAATTTGACATTTATTAGACGAGAACATGTTGCGGTAAAAGGCAGCAACAATTAACTTCAATTCAAATTAGTTTCAAAAATAATCACCAGACTATTCTGTACATCATAAAGAATTTGTCATTTTTTTAAATCGAAAACGGCCAAATTATTTTTCATTTTCCAAGCTATTTACAACGAATAATGTAACCGCCCTATCGAAATTATGTGCCTTTATCCTTATCATAAACAGTCAATCCAAGACACGGTAACCCACCACTATCTCACAGTCATTTATGCCAATGTATGACTTAGATCAGTTAATAATGTCATAGAAAACAACAACAACAACAACAACAACAACAACAACAACAACGACGACGACGACGACGACGAGGACGATGATAACTACGTCCGCGCCGAATCAAATAAACGAGCAGTTCTAAAATGTACCAGTGTCAATCCAATCAGAAGAATATCGCTGTTGCACATGCTTCCCCCGGGTGCGGAAAAGTTCAGGGTATTTAGAATAGGCAAAGCTGTCGGACTTGCCTCATCAGTGACAACAACTTGTTTAATGTACACCCCAAATTATTCGAAATCGCACAATCACAATAGGATGATGTCATAGCGTTTGGTGAGAAGGCCGTAGTCAGTTTGCACAAAGGAACGCAGAATGACAATTTTGACACGACGAGGCATCAGAGTTCCCATGAGCTTGTTACCATCAGCAAAAATGCCATCCACCCAAACATCTGCGACGATGAAGTACCACCGCCTCCGAGTCTTCCCTCAGATCCAACAGTGGAAGGGGAATAGCTTGGAGGACGGGGAATGTGGCTGGAACGTTTCTGAATAAATAATGACACGAGTACACTCGGGCGTGGACCCTGCCACGCAATTCTTTCTCGAACGAGTAAGATGCACCCGGAAGCCAAGACGTGGAACGATGCGCTACTTAGTCGTCATGGAATTGATTGTTTGGCAGCTTGTTATCGGTCCAGAGGTACTCGTCAAAACATGTCAAATGATAACCTGGATGATAATGAGAACTAACCACTGCCAGTTAATGTAGAAATGGCTTGTAAACATTGAACTTCCGTGTCAAATGTTGGGTTTGGGATCAGAGTGGTAAGGGGACGCAGAAGACATCATTTCCCGGTAGATTGGGTTATGTTTCCATCTACTCGTAAGACATTTATGTGGTCTGATATGAACCGTTCTCGAGATATATGCCATATTATACCCGATTAGCAGTCATTTGGGCAGCCATCTTGAATTCAACATGTTCCACTCAAAAGATTTTATTAGATTTTTAATATATCACATAGGAGACCCTACTGAACAGATTCTACGTGGCTTCATTTCTGTTGCAATTAGTGGTAGGTTTTGTCAAATTTGTTAGTTTGACTGGACGATATGTGACCAGGGTGAAATAAAGAAACTGAAACTGGTCTGTCAGGGAGACGATTGGCCGTGGTGTTAGGGTGATCAACTGGTAATAAGCCGGCCGATCGGGTGGGGGACGAGCAATCGGTGGCAACATAGGCAATCTCCTACACTCCTCGTCGCCTCTCTCCTTAGTGCAAAACTGTGGAAATTACCAATAATGGACTGAAATATAATAAGCCAGCCTCAATATGGCATGAATGGGACTTGGAGTCATTGTCTCGATAGAGACCCATCAAACCAATATCTTCTTCTTCGTCGCCTGTAATAATTAAGTTGTAAATCTTCTATTATTGGACGATTTTATTGACACCAATGGACCTTTCCAGTTTTTGCTATGCCACGCCCATCTCTAGCTAAGCTCCACCAACACCTCGCTCGTGTTGGGATCAATCGATCTCTGAACTCCCTGACTATCAATTTCCAGAAAACTATACAGGTAAGCTATTATATATTTTGGAACTAATTTGACTGGGCGCTGTTGTTGCCATAGGCAACAACAGCGTCCAGTCAACTTGGTTTCAAAATATTCAACAGCATGTTTTTTTAAATAGTAGACATAAAATTGGTACAACGTGTCGGACTATTAAGAGTTAAATACTGGTCAAATAGAATAATCTATGACGTAAATATTATGACATCATCCTACACGCCACTTAGCTTATTATGACGTCATACGACGTCAGATGATAAAGGCATGCTTTGGAAAGGTGAATTACAATCGTGTTCTCCCCACTTACATGTGCCAAGATTACATTGAATCAATGATCCGGTAACAAGATTGATTAGTAAATATTAAAGCAGTAATATTAATTAGTAACAGTAAAATGCTCTGTGACTAAAAGTAGAAAAGTCCATCACAAATTGTATGTCTTTGATGAATTCATTTCCCTTGCATTCACCGCGATATTTGATTGCTTGAGCTTTGACAACTTTGCCTCCATCTCACCCCAAGATCAAGACGGTACTTCAGGATTTCATGGACAACCAACAGCACAAGTTTGGCGAGCCTCCATCCATTAGACCCTTAACCCCATAATGGCTAAATTTGGCAAAGAAAATCAAAATATTTGTTTATTGATTGTCCATTTGCAGGCCAAAAGAAAGTTTTGGAAGTTTCACAATCGAATGACTGGTACGGTTATCGAGTCAGTCATTCGAGTGGCTAAATTTTCGAAAAACAGCCTTCTCTTGGCCTGCAAATGGACGTTTCTCAAGATGACTGTAGAGCCTGTTTTGCCGGCTTCATCATGAAATGGTTAAGCATTTAACCCTTTAACCGTCGATTTTTTCAGGAAAATTTAAATTTTCTCATAGAAAATGTTCATTTGCAGACCAAGAGAAGGCTAGTTTTGAAAATGTACTACTGGAATGACTGGCTCGGTTATCGAGCCAGTCATTCCAGTGGTAAATTTTCACAAATATTCTTATCTTGGTCTGCAAATGTACATTTCTGAAGACCACTGCAGATGCCGTTTTTTGGTTGATATGTGTGTTAAAAGGTTAACCGTTGAAATTTCTGCGTTGGACCTGTACTGACGCTTATGGTTATACAAGTCTCGCGACACTGGAGTGAGACCGCCTAAAACTTCGGGTCTTCAAGAAATCATTTGCACCCCATGTCATTATGAGAAGTTTCATTTAAAGTTATCTAAGTATTACGTGGAATAACTCACACCTTATACGTTGTAATATATTGAATGATTATACCCTTAACTGTTTTAATGTGTATGTAACGCGCCAATAACCATTTTGGCCCGTTTGTAAGCGCAACCCATAACTTTATTGACTTAGTCACGAAGACGAAGACACGAAGTTATTATGTATGTTCAGAACAGTATCGTGTCCTATGCTTAGCCACATTAAGCGTAGCTGTGTTATTATACTGCAAGCAAACGTATATACATCCTCTTTCAGACCAAGGATGCATAGCACATTGATAACAAGAGCAACCCATCGCCCTCTAGTTTTGTCATATTGTAAAAGAGTTTTCTGATTATCCGGACTTTTTCCAATTGTCTGGATTCTTTCGTATCATGATCAAAGTTGTGGAATACTAGAGAATGGTCACACACTTCCTGTGTTAATACACACGCCAAATCTGATCAGTAGTTTCCAAGATATCCACAGTTCCAAAATTTGATCGGATCCGGATCAGGTTCTTTTATCCGGATCACTGCCAAGGTTTGGATATCTTCTTACATGCCAAGTTCCTTCGTTGTGTTAAAGTACAGCTCCAGACTGGCAGGCAGGCAGGCGGGCGGGCGGGTGGACGGACGGACGGACGGACGGACGGATGGACGGCTAGACGGACGGGCGGACGGACAGACACGATCACAATACCCTCTTGCGGAGCGAGGGCAATAACAAACATATGTTCTGGGTGATAAAAAAAAAGTATTTATTTACAATGCACTGGCACTAAAAGGTCATAATTGCGTTTTCTGAAGGTTAAAATTAACGCATGACAATATCAATAATGCTTTAGAAAACATGAAAATATAAAGAGGATAAAGATGAGTGGGCTTAATCCTGCAAAAATTCAGTACAACGTTGTCTTCAAATTATGTGTCGCTTGTTTCACTCTACCTTTTGCTAACGAATAACATGTCAGTTCCCATAAAATGCACTGTGAATTGTAGGCTACACTTCGGTATGGCGTTACTCCGGATTAAGCATCTCATGTGAATACGGCCTTAGTTAGCTTCAGCCAGGGAAATAACAAGATAATAAATTTAAGTATATCCTATATGAAACAATTTATATATTTAGAAGCTAATTTGACAGAATACTGATTCGGTGAAAATAATTGACAAATTGAGGAGAGCTACTCCGTGACTAGATGCCCACATGGCGCTCACCCCACCAATTGACGAAGTTTATTTTTCCTGGTCACGTTCATCCTCTAGAGTATCCGCCAGAATATGGAGACGCACCTCACATTCATAGCACCTGTGTTCGAGTCTTTGTCAATATCTTACAGTCCAGCACATATCCAGGGTTTCTGCTTTTAGTCCATGGGCCCCCCCCCCCCCCACCACCACCCCGATCCCTACCCCCTCCCCCATCACCCACCCGACCCCATCTCTCCCTCCCTCCCTCCCTCTCTCTCTCTCTCTCTCCCTCTCCCTCTCCCTCTCCCTCCCCCTCCCCCTCCCCCTCCCCCTCTCCCTCCCCCTCTCCCTCCCCCTCCCCACTCCCTCCCCCTTCCCCTCCCCTCCCCTCCCCCCCCCCTCCCCCTCCCCCTCCCCCTCCCCCTCCCCCCCCTCTCTCTCTCTCTCTCTCTCTCTCTCCACGCTCGATAATGTTAACCTTATCCTGAAGAAATGTTTATTACGGGAGTCGCAATTATATATTCCCGTAGGTGAAATACTCTAATAGACCTTTCCAGTTTTTGCTAAGCCCCGCCCACCTCTAGCTAAGCTCCACCCACACCTCGCTTGACTATCAATTTCCAAAAACTATACAGATAAGCTGTTCAATATTTTGAAACGAATTTGACCGCCTGCCTATGGCAGCAACAGCGCCCAGTCAAATTAATTTCAAAATATTCAAAGAATATTTATTAAATGGTAAAGGCATACAATTCATACAACGCATAGTCCTTCTTCAATTATACGTTCGTGACGTACTTATATACGTCATTCATGACAGCATAATTCTACATGTCACGTAGTTAATTATGCTGTCATATGAGGGTTGGATAAAGTGTAAACGCTAATTGAAGAAAGATATCATTTGAGATGAGATGTACATTTACATAACAATGGTCTGAAAAGTCGCCAACCATCTACTACACAGAATACGTCACTGTTAAAGACTGATTAAGGATATTCAAATGGCTCGCGATGCTGGACACGAGAATGTGATACCGGTATTACCGCATTTGGGTTTGGCGCGTATGAAGACAAAACCTGTCATATGACCTTATCTTTCATTTTCATTTCACACGCCTATGTGAAAATGATCGGGAACCGATGAGTGATCGTGGATTCACAATAAAATCGGTATTCAAAGGCAGTAGGCCTACCTATTAATGTTAACTGAGCTCATTTTGACGAGTTTTCCCTATTAAATGTACCTCATAGACTTGATGAAGCACATTTACCCGCGAAAGCTCGTCGAAATAATGTAAGTTAGTCTGAAAAGCTGTGTACTACTTTGAATACTATATTAGTGTCTATACAGTCTAACACTGTTACCTAGGTTTTCTTTGGATTTGCATAGATAGAGTTTTCTCAAATCTATCCTCATGTTCACTGGATTTATGAAAGCTGTAGTGTCTCGTAAGAATTATATAGTCGAGCAATCTATTGCCATATACAAAGAGTGAGCATTTTGACCGATTGTCACACCCCAAGTATCATATTAAATTAGAAATTATCTAGGTTGTCCCCCAGGGCAACCAGTGTGTTAAAATTTGGTTGGCCTGCAGTAAAAAGTGGTTGGCCCGGACCGCATATGTCGAATAGCGATGATTCACGCACGCACGCACGCACGCACGCACGCACGCACGCACGCACGCACGCACGCACGCACGCACGCACGCACGCACGCACGCACGCACGCACGCACGCACGCACGCACGCACGCACGCACGCACGCACGCACGCACGCACGCACGCACGCACGCACGCACGCACAAGCATTTCCCTCACACGTATCGGTTCATAACTGAATGAGGACATTGATACCATTTCAAATTATAATTTCGTCAATAGAGAGATCCGATCTGCCACTCAAGTATCTGACGTCATAATCAACTACGTTGCATGTAGGCTGGCGTCAGAATCATAACTCTATCCATCAAAGTTAAAAAGTCCGTCATGAACTGCGCAAACTGTATCTCTTTGATTGATTGATTAAATAAACATTTTGTTTAATAGTTTGAGCGGAATTTGACTTGGAGCTGGCCAACGATACACTGTGAAATTAGTTTCAAAATATTCAACAACTTACCTATATAGTTACCTTGAAATTGTGATTCTGGGAATTCAGCATTGAAAGCATATAAATTGATTCCAGCACACGTAAAAATGGGCTTAGATTAACTATAAATGTGCGGGGCATAGCTATAGAAATGTATCCCCCTATTCTCTATTCCATTTCTATAAACACGGCCAAGTCTTGTATTCATATTTAGGACAATACAATATTCAAAGACGGACAGCAATATAACTTTATGCAATATAAACAATACAATGGATAGAAGAATTTATAGCTAATATTCGAATGTTTACTAAAGCTACGACGGTTTCTTCATGCCTTCACCAACAAGTCTAATGATGGTTGAATACATCTGTAACCAAGCAGTTTCCATCTCGGCTGTGAATCCTTCACCTATCACTTCTTGAAATAACTCGATGAGAAAAGGTCCCAGTTTCTGAAATAAGAAACATACACACGATTGTCACGATGCTCTACAACCACAATAAAAATACTCCCAGTGTAGAAACATTGGCTAAGTGTGATATTAGAGGAAATGGGGGCGTTACAAATGATTAGATTTGCATTACTTTATTCTGTCTGTTTGAGAGAATGTCAGATGTCTGATGTTTGATGTCTGTCAGAGTGCCAAAAGACGCTTTAATAAACACGATATACATAAATGTATCACAATCCACAATCACCCGGCTTTGTTAATTTCATGAGCAAAGTCAAGTGAGAAAGTCGAATATAAAATATAGTAGCGTTCGCCAGATATCGGTATCTTCAAAACCAAATTTGGAACGTTAATTTTCCTAAATCCAGTAAGTAAAGATAGGCACCGCGTTGGCCTGTTAATAAAGGTGTTCTTGGCCACGAGTCTACTACAATACCACTCGAGAAGAGCAGTGATTGGCTGAGGATATCTCATATACAGTGACGGAAAATTGCAAGGGTGGAGACAGAAGCGAAGAAGCAGTGAATCAGGCAGGACGGTGGTGAAAGGAAACCTCACCTTATCTTATACTAACTATATAAAAATTAGTTTCAAAACATTCAACGAGATGAGTATTACATAATAAAGAATGTAATGCATTGGCACTTAGATGGCATCACACACTATCGCTTGAGGAGACACAGTTTTAGCTAAATGTCCCGGTCTGGATATTTCCTATTTGCTGGATGTAAATCTAGTATTTTGGAGAAATCATTTCTATGGGGTCACGTTCTTGGGTCACTACTTTTCTTAGTATTTATTAACGATATGCCCAATGACATACTAAACAATATCAGACTATTTGCCGATGATACATGCCTTTATGTGATGTCGGATAACCTACAAGACCACACACCATCTGTCGACCACGATCTGCAAGTTATGAGCCATTGGGCAAACACATGGCTAGTCGAATTTAATGCTTCCAAAAGAACGTCCTTATTTATTTCTTTACGCAGAGATCCTAACGTTTTTCCAATAAATTTCAAAAATTCTGAAATAGCTCCATCTACCCATCATAAACACCTTGGTACCACTTTAAACAATAACGCTCATTGGCACAACCATGTGGAAAATATAATAGCAAATGCCCAGCTCAAGCTTTCCTTATTCAAAGGACAAAACTATATCTTAGATCGCGAATGTCTCGAAATCATGTATAAGAGCTTTATTAGGCCATCGTTGGAATATGCAGATGCTGTCTGGGATAATCTACCACACAGACTAGAAGACGTACAAAAGGATGCTCTTAGGACAATTATCGGAGTGACACGTAGTGCTCACATCGAAGATTTGTATATAGAAACTGGCATAGAAACACTTTCCCACCGACGAGAAATTCACAGACTAGTCATGTTTTACAAAATTGTCAATGGGATGACGAGCGAGGCCTTGCCTGATTATCTCCCTCCGCTGATACGAGCACATAATCCCTACAATATCCGACACTCGAATTCTTTCACCTCAGTTAGATGTCGAACAGAACTCTACCCCGAGTCGCTTTTACCAGCAACAGTACGTGCCTGGAACACCCTCCCAGCACCTGTCACTGTGTCTAATACCCTACCAGAATTCAAGACTAAACTAAGCGCAATGCCCCATATACCAAGTCCCCCACCGTGGTACTACTTCGGCGCAAGAGTGGCTAATATATACTTAAGTATAGGCTTCGTAACGGCTGCAGTGGGTTAAATAGACATCTATTCGATAACTTCCTCTCTGACTCTGCCAGCTGCGTCTGTGGCCATCCTGATGAATCTGTCAAACATTACCCTTTTTACTGTCCACTTTTTAACGAGCAAAGGACCACCTTTGAAAATGAGCTTGCCTCCAACCAAATCTCCTCAACAACCCTAACCACACACCAACTTCTACATGGCCGCGCTGACGTTGATGTATAGTTAAACATCACCGTTTCCACCATTCTATGCCAATATATTACTGACATCTGTCGGTTTAAATGACCTACAATAATTTCTAATACCACCCATGGATTGTGTCGACAAATCCATAGCCCCAGAAGTTTCTGGATGGTCATGCGGTGTGGACCAGCACGGGTGACTACAGCACATCGAGCTCCTCCTTTCTCCTTATACCGCCTTGTGATTCGTCGAACCATGCTTCTCCTTCTCCAGAAGATTTCATTCTACCATCATTAGGCTACCTACAAAATCTCTTCTCCTCCTCCTCCTCCTCCTCCTCCTCACCCTCCTTCTTCTTCCTCATCCTCCTCCTCCTCTTCTTCTTCTTCTTCTTATTATTATTATTTATTATTATTATTATTATTATTATTATTATTATTATTATTATTATTATTATTATTATTATTATTATTATTATTATTATTATTATTATTACTGTTATTGTTGTTATTACTGTTATGACAGTTGGCAATATTATTATTCCGCCTCTTGAGTTTTTAATGAACTATACTTGTACGTAAGTGGGAGACACGTCCATAAGACATGTCTTATTGTGCTCCCACATAGACTAAAAAAACAAACTTTGTTTAAACCAATTACCTTAAATTGTTCTGCCGTTACTTTCCGATGAGAATGGTTAGACCCGAGCTTGCGTATCTGTCTCTCCAAGCATTCGTTGTCATCTAAATTATTAATCATAGAACCGAGGTTGAACATGACTGTGGTAGCGTGTGCACGAACGTGATGACTCTCTCTTAATTCATCCAATGGTTTGCCCCGAAAGTCAGGGAAAAGGTCCTTATGCATAGGATATGCCTCAAAGTACCTGTAAAAGTAAGCACGGTGTTCTGTGAGTCAAGTAGCAATGGGTGAATCCAATGTGGCACTCAAGTATATAACAGCATAATGAATTACATCACATGTAAGCTGACGTCATAAGCATAATTGACAGAAATACTATGTCATGAACCTGGAAGAGTCCGTCAGTTGAACGAATTGTATGCCTTCACTATTTAATAAAGATTATGTTGAATATTTTGAAACTAATTTGACTGGGCGCTGTTGCTGCCATACTCAATAATATGCAACAGCTTACCTGTATAATGAATGACCTTTGGAATTGGAATTCTGTGAATCCATGGCTCAGATTATATTAAAAAAATCTCAAAATGCGCTGAATATGGGTGGAGTTTAGCTTGAGATGGGCGGGGCAACGGATTGGAGCAGTGGAGCATCATCCGAGCATGCTTCATTAAAACGTGCTCTGTTGCTTGAATTTCGATAGAATCTCAAAATGGGCCATTCCAGAGTAATGACGTAATATGACGTCATAATCAGCTACGGCGGCACCCATCCAGCCACCCCCACCCACGTGTAGGATGACGTCATAATCATTACGTCATACATTATTCTATTAGGTCTGTTTTAAACTCTTAAATAGTCCAACAGGTTGTAAGAATCATAAGTCTCTACTATTTAGTAAACATGCTGTTGAATATTTTGAAACTAATTTAACTGGGCGCTGTTGATGCCATAGGCAGCAACAGCACCCAGTTAAATTAGTTTCAAAATATTCAACAGTTTACGTGTATAGTTTTCTGGAAAATAATAGTCAGGGAGTTCAGAGATCGTTCTATCCCAACACGAGCGAGGTGTGGGTGGAGTTTATCTAGAGATGGGCGGGGCATAGCTAAAAATGGAAAGGTCCATTGGAGATGTAATTCAACATTTAACATTTAAACGTGTGATGTGGCTGGAAATAAGTTTTATAAAGCAGGTCATGCGAATCTCTTGGCTTGAAAACAACCAACTTAGTATTCTAACATTCCAGACAAACCGAATTCTGATCATATTGATTATGACGCATAGGAAGTGAACTGAGTTTGAGTGATGTTTGAATCTTGATTGTTATCAAGATATGATGTAAAATAATTATGGTTGGTTTGTCTAAATTTTCCACCCATTCTCCACCAAAATATCACATCATCTCTAAGTTATGATAACGTGACATTTTGATGGCGATTTTGAAAATAACACGTCTCTTGGATAAGTTACTCCTGTGAAATGTACTGATCATTAATCAATGCGTAATATGATTAGAATAAATATAAAATGAATATTTGAATTTAGATGTCTATGTTGAATTTTACTAAGAAATATTTACTATATTTTGCTATGCTGGGAGACATTTTGAATTGTGTGGCCAATTTGAAATTGGAGGCCATTTTGAATAAGCTAATTATAAGCCCCTTATGAGGAGATATTATGGAAATGCCAAAATTATATGAATAGGCTGAGTAAATTTTAGCAGTATTTGGAGCACAATAAACGTAGATTGTGTGTTACTTGGGAAGCTATGGAATATTTTTGGTGTCATGGCGGCCATCTTGTATTTGGTGGATTTGAGTAGGAAGGCTTACTATGACCACTTGCAGCAGGTCTTAAATCCCCTATATATAAAGCGTCAGGCTTTCTTCCGGAAGTGAACATAGCAGGTCATTTCCCTCACATATCCACCCCACTATAATGTGACCGGCGTAGATATGTTTAACTGTTCATAAATCACGGGCCATGCTGTCATAGGCGTAGGAACAGGAGGGGTGGGAGGCGAACAAAGTGGGCGATAGACCCCACCACCAGGGATTTCATCTCCCATAGTGGATCCCCATAGCGCCCAACCCAACCCCCTAGATTTTGACCCACCCATAGTTTAGTCACCCAGCCCCCCCCCCCCCCACCTCCCATCCACCACCCCTCCCCACCCAAAAGTACGTGCCTACACCACTGAGTGTTAATCGACATTGCTATAGGTAGGTGGGTAGCCAGTAGACACGCACGAGGATTTGTGGGCGGCATGACATGTATATACATGGTATTTTCCGGATGAATTAGCCTATGTTCCACACCACTGCTAGTAGCACGTTCAAGGCATAGAAATACGGGATATCATATACATAAATAGGCTGCTTACATAATCAACCCACAATGCAAATAAAAGTCAAATATGATAATTGTCGAGGATTGGCTTGAAGGTAGGCCCTATGCTATTAATTCCTTTTTAGCTTTTCAACTCGACCGATCACGTATAAATCTCAACACGCACTCACACTTACGTATACCAGACAGTTGAGGGATCCGATCTACCACTCAAGTATATAATGACATAATCAAAGTACATCACTTGTTAGCTGACGTCGCAAACAACTGACGTAGATCCGACACGACAGGGGCAAAGATCCACCAGTAAGCGTCTGAAATTGTATGTCGTAGATGAATTTAGTTTAATACATAAGCTGATGAATATTTCAACAATAATTTGACTGGGAGCTGTTGCTGCAATAGGCGGCAACAGCTCCCAGCCAAATTAGTTTCAAATCATTCCACAGCGTGCCTATAATGCTTACTTTGAAATCAAATTCTGGGAATTCATTGCCAGTGTTAAAATCAAATTCAACGGGCGTACAAAGTGTGCGGACCTTAGCTATAAATGGGAAACTGACCGCGTTGGAAATGGATCCCTCACTAGCTTATTGACCTACACAAGCATGTTCTTCTTTGAGATGGGTGCAGTGGGTGAACCCACCCTAGCGACGCGACGCAGTTATCTAGAATTTTTAAAGGTGTATGGAAAGAACAGTCGTGCTCATATTGAAAGTGTTGTTGCTAAAAGCTGTTACTGTCAACAACATTTTACATTAGCAACACATTTTCATCAGATGGTTAGCAGCTAGTGTGCTAATGGACCGTTCCAGTTTATCCATCCATCAAATGACGTCATAATCAACTACGCGACGCGTCGGATGACGTCATAATCTATTACGGCATGAATAGCGTAGATAAGTACGTCCAGAACACAAAATTGATGACCGGCTAAGCGCCGTATTTTGAAAATAATTTTACTGGGACTTGGGAGCTATTGATGTCATATGCATCACGGATTCCATTCAAAATAGATTCAAAATATTCAATAGCTTACCTGTATAGATGTTGCACTGAAAATGGGCTTCTGAGAATTCAGGTTCAAAGTATATATATAACTCGATCACAACACACTTAAAATGTGGGCGGAGATTAGCTAGAAATGGGCGGGGCATAGCTAGAAATGGATACATCTATTGAACTTCCTTGTCAGTAAAAATGTTAAACAGAAGTATTTCAAAATACAGTGGGCTCCTGATAGGCTTACTTGAGAAAAAGTGAAACTCCATAACTCTTCATATCTGTAGCAATGGGCGACCATAATTCCCTGATGATGTACTTCTGCTTCCGTGTTAATCCGGTAAATGGATCCTGTACCTCTACCGAAAACATTTCACAGCAATAACGGGCACGTCAAACGCAATAAGCCTAGAATATCTCAGATATGTGTGGATGACTCTCTCCTATACAGGGGAATGATTGATCAAGTACAGACATATCAATGCCTTAAATGTGAAATGAAAAACATTTCAATACTGTCATTAATGTAATCATCCATCGAGAAGGGCGGTAATCTAAGCCGGAGATCTAAGCTCAACTGTGGAATATCATATCGGAAAATATCTTTGGACACGCGTTTTAGTACGAGCAGTCGCCATTATTTTGTGTCATTAGTGAATGTGTGGGTACTCGCTATAGCGGCGATTATGGTGGCGGAGAAATCTTTATACTGTGGATGGCGTGGCGGCAGGTCCGTATTTAGATATGTGGGGGCCCTGGGGCCAAGAATCAGCGGGGGGTCTGGGGGTCCTGACCCAGAAAATCTTTTACATCTAGGTGCTCTGAGACCGCCAGAGAGTCTACTTTTAGGGTGAATTATGGCGCTTTCTTTCGTTGTAAAATTATTTTATTTTCCACATTTTCGTAATTAACATGTTGCCAAACACCAAACAAGAATTGGGCCCCCACAAATATTAGAATAGAATTATAATGCATGATTAAGAGTTCTAAACTAATAAAGTTTGCTTTAAATGTCCTATAACTTCCAAAAAGGCGCATAATTTCTTTTCTCATTTTTAAATTGTGGGGGGCCCCTTGCTTGTGGGGGCCCGGGGCTTTTGCCCTGCTTCCCCCCCCCCCTTAAATACGGCCCTGCGTGGCGGTGCGGTCAGCAAGAAAAGCTCAGACCTATAGCGATCAGGCAAATTCTACAACTTACGAAATGTTGACAACTTGACACATGTAACACACTCTTTATGCTGCTGTTCCGAACAGGTGGCTTCGTGAGGCTCACGTATTATACACATCCGTACATCTGGGCGGTACACCAAAGGGTGGGGTGAATAAGGGGTGGGGTTTCCAAAATTACCCTTTAAGGGGCACAATATGTGATGTCTCACACATACAATAAAGAGTGATGGATTTTTATAATAATAAATAAGATCAAGATTTTGTATTTAAAGTTAACTGTTCACACCAAGTTTAATGCAACAAGAGGCCCAAGGGGCCTGTGTCGCTCACCTGGAGCACCATCAATTTTTGTCAAAATTGTTGGTGGGTGGTTTAGCAGTCTTTTAAGTTTGTGGACATTTTTGCAAGTGCAATATGGCCGCCAACCACATTACATTCTGATTGCCCCATGGTGCCCATGTTTTTTTGATGGATCAACATCCATTGAACAAATTTTAATGACCCAAATTTCTGCCTGATCCCTTCAGCGGTTCTGGAGGAGTCATTTTCGTGAAAACCAGGTCATCCAAGATGGTCGCCGATCGGCTTCGTTTGAACAAAATGAAATCTCTATGCCATAAGGATGTTTTCTGCCAAATAAAATTCAAATCGGCCCAGTAGTTCTCGAGAAGACACTTTAAATTTCCCATTGCTTTAGTATGGGAGCTTTTGGCGGGAAAATGATCCAAGATGGCTGCCAAACCGTTTATCCGACAGTTTCGAAAATTGCAAATTTGAGATCAGAATACCCCAAAAACCTAAATAAAACGAATTTCGGCCTCAAAATCCATTAAATAAAAAAAATCCAATATGGCTGCCAAACACTATATTTTGATTGGTCCACCGCGGCCATGTTTTTTTACGAATCAACTTCTCTTGAACAAACATTAATCGCCCTTAGTTGCTAATCATATATCACAAATTTCGGCCTGATCGCTTCAGCGGTTCTGGGGAAGAAGTCGTTTTTGTGAAAACTAGGTCATCCAAGATGGCCGCTGAACCATACTTGATTCAGCTCTTACCCTAGATCATATTCCGTGAGTTTTGAATCGATCCCTCAAATGGGTTGATATTTCTAAAAATTGGCCGAAATCCAAGATGGTCGCCGGCCAAATTGCCCGATCGGGTTCGTTTGAACAAACTTGAATCTCTATGCCTTAAGGATGCTTCATGCCAAATATAATTGAAATCGGCCAGGCAGTTCTCGAGAAGATATTTTCCCCATTGCTTTAGTATGGGAGCTTTTGGTGGGAAAATGATCCAAGATGACCGCCTAAACGTTTATCCGACAGTTTCGAAAATTGCAAATTTGAGATCAGAATACCCAAAAACCTACATAAAACCAATTTCGGCCTCAAAATCCATCAAATAAAAAATCCAATATGGCCGCCAAACATGCTATATTTTGATTGGCCCACTGCGGCCATGTTTTTTGATGGATCAACTTCTCTTGAACAAAGTTTACTGGCCCTTAGTCCATAATCATATCTGCCAAATTTCGGCCTGATCCCTTCAGTGGTCCTGGAGAGGTTATTTTCCCTAAAACTAGGTCAACCAAAATGGCCGCCGAACTATTTGACCAATTAAGTTCCCTTGAACAAATTTGGTTGAGTTCTTGCCCTAGATCATATTTCATGAGGTTTCCTTCAATCCTTCAAGCAGCTTCTAACCCGTACATTTGCGTCTGCTTGTAGACATTTAAGTGTGATCGCCATTAGACTACTAATTTCCATTCTCTATGGAAGCGGTTAACAGAATATGATGATGACAGTCTTCGAAATGCTCATTCATATATCGTAGTGGTATGTATGGACATAAACATGAAGAAGATATTTTGATTTAATCTTGTCTTGCAGGGTCATTTGTTGAGGATTAAGTGAGATGTTACTGTTTCGGGCGTCGCAATTCTCCCTCAAATGTCTCATTTCTACCCAAGCCAGATCCCGCGTCACCACGCGCTGTCCCAGTTCTGGCCAAAATTTCATCTTTAGGAGAAATAAATAAAATCATCTGAAATTCCAGAAAACATGAAAATAAAAAATGGCTGTCAATGGTACCTAACCATGTTACAAATGAGTGGCACATGAGTACAGTGAATGTAGGAGTTGGTGGTACTTAAATGGCATCAGATGAAAGATGTCACACTTCTCTCAGGACTAGTAATTAAATAGATACGTGAACATGTTTCCCTGTCTTTATTAAGTTTAAGTG
The DNA here is from genome assembly GCA_034401795.1 of Chaetoderma sp. LZ-2023a. NCBI lineage: Eukaryota > Metazoa > Mollusca > Caudofoveata > Chaetodermatida > Chaetodermatidae > Chaetoderma > Chaetoderma sp. LZ-2023a. The sequence goes on along the minus strand of CM067371.1, from coordinate 80,201,310 downwards.
TGACTTGCTGTGTACTTAGAATCCAGTGCTCTACATGCCACGCGCATGGATTGATAAAGGAGTGCTATAATAGCTCACCTGGCAAGATTAACTCAAGCTTAAAATCAAACATAAAACGTCAAAAGGGACTCCAACCGCATAAATTAGTGTTATATCAAGAGAACGGTGGTTCACTAATCGCGTTGGATAGTCTTTCATTCAAACTTTGCATTAACCTGTTAGACAATGCAGCTCAGAAACGACAAATTCTTTATAATGTACCGAATATGATGTTGAATGCTTCGAAGCTAATTTGACTGGGAGCCGTTGCTGCCTATGGCAGCAACAGGTTCCTGTTGGATTAGTCTCAAAATATTCCTCGGTTTCTGTACCGGGCACAGTGATCAAGAGACTGGCATTTCAAGGTTTAAAGGACGAATACGAAACCTGATAGCCTTGTAATCTGTGTGTGAACTGGTGAGTGAGTTATTACTCTATTCAATGTGTATATAATTATCTAGCCCTATACAGTAGTTAGATGCACGTTTAAGCATGTAAGAAATACGTTGTTAAACTGACATTAAAATCTAAATCAATTTAAAGTAAATCTAAAATCAATATTTACATGTTTGCGTATTTGGCTTAGCCTGTACAAAAATGTAGCAGTTTGATGTTTCCGTCTAGCATAGTTAATTGTATACGTATACAATAATTAAACGCAGCAGACAAACAATGGTACTCGTTTGCTGCTACAAGAGAGAAGTCAAGTACATAGGGTCAAGTTGATGACTCGGCATCATGGTCCTCGCCAGAGGTACCTCATAGATCATAATCCTTGATGCATCCCCGCAAAGGAGGGTCCTAACGCGGCTACTTAGCAAGTTTAATATAAACCAATTTAACCCCCTACCACAAAAGTTATTTGTTGCGAGAGGAAAGTGCCTAGCGCGGGCCTCCGTCACAGGAAAATGCCTACAACGCCGAAGCGGAGGAAGAGAGATGGCAAAAAGGGTCACCCTGTTGTTCAAACTATGCTATGTAAACGAGTCAACCTAGTGAAATTATAAGTTAATGGTGATGCATGCTGTATTACGTGAAGATGAGGTGGATGATTTCCGCAGAATTCAACACCGTCATCTTATGTAAGTTCAAAGATACTGAATTAGTAGCTGCCGCTCTATTTATGCGGTCCTTCTGCTAGATCCTATCCTAACATTTAGTTTTTGGGTCCAGATCAAGGTAAGGCGCAAATGGCTGTGTATTCTAACTATCTTTAACATATAAGCCTGACAGGCGAGAATGCTCGGTGACCATATGGTCACCCTCACGGAGTATCCACTGCAGACCAGTAACTATAATATTTTCACAGTGATTCCTACTTCGGCGTGGTTATCTAACTAACTAGTATCTGAAGATAGGGGGGGGGGGGGGAGTGTGTGTGGTCATCGACACTGTTTATAACCACTCTGAAACCCCAATAGTTTCAAAGTCAGCTCTAAACAACGTGACGGAGGGAGGTCCAAACAATTAATACGCCCGGAGCCTGGAGGAGCGTAGACACAGACAATTACTCTTATATTCGTAAGAACAGGAGGCCTTAAGGCATGTGGACAATGTATACAATCTAACAGGTGTGCGGTGTTACATATCCGCTACTCACGGAAAAGAGACTTACACAAAATGTCTCCTACAGAGTAATCGTCCCTACTACTATAAACCTATCCTATCGAGCTAAAATAGTCCGGGTTTAGTCGGCCGCATGTCATCTTAGCACACTGAGAACATGAACAGCGACCTCAGTGAAAAATTGATGCTGTTGGGGAACAAGGTGGTGCGGTTGTTGTTGCTGTATTGTGTAGCCTAGCATGCTGCGGTTCTAATGTTTTTACATAAATAAGCAAAACATATCTAACTAGATGGCTGCTGCCATATAACTAACTATCACTGTACAGTAAAATGAAAGGTCACCCGACCTTGATAGTGCCTGTTAGTTATCGGCACAAAAACAAAGATAATATATACAGTTGAAAAGGATAAACTATAAAAATGCAGTCTCAGACGACCGTACCTGTTAGTCATCAGTATCTGTTGCAGAAAAATAATACATAAATATACAATATAATGACAGAGTACCTATTAGTATGAAGTTTTAAAATCACTGTAGTTGAAGCGTTACACATTTCGAACGCGAGATGGCACCTGCGCGTCACTATCATGAACGGTGGAGAAGAACTGCTGAGCATGCGGAGGGCTAGTAGTTAGTCACATCTCTGCAGAGTAAACAATTTAAGCAATGTTTGGAGAGTTCCGTACTGGCGTGGAAGTTGTAAGCTGCCCTGTGTTATGAAGGGCTATAGTTGAAAGTTAAGTAATGCAGATGCATTCTGGCATGCACAAGACGAGATGCATCGCATAGCTCGTGCGATGTATCAGGCAATGACCCCTGACTGCGGTCGAAATGTATAAAGTTGAACACAGCACATGTGCGGATTTGGAAACTACCACTGGTCGGCGTGGTATGGCAGATCTGGCGAGTTATCCATCGAGCACATCACTCGCCCTACATACTTTGACAAACTTACATCGGGGACAACAGGCCCATCCGCACGAAGGTCCCTCTGCGGTTGGTAGCTTGGGTCAGCTTACTTAGATTTCATTACTGCCCCCAGGTGATATCTGTCCGGGACCGTACCAAAACTTGCGATGCGGATGTGATGGCTAGTACCCTAGAGGCGAGTGCTCATAACCAAATGGCAACGCAGTAGGCTATACATTAAGCAGTTGCCCACGGCTGGTCTCAGACCTGGTACCTCACCACCACCTTTTCTCTCCTGACTGCTCTCGATTCTGACTTTCCAGCCCCTTTTATAATACTCGTGACGTCACAGCTGGAGTGCCACAGCCAATCAGCAAGTGAGCTACAGAGGCAGGGAAACGATCACGTGATGCCCTATCATACCCATGCACCGAGTGTATGCATGAGCTAAGCCTATGGAGAAGTATATTTTGAAAGGAATTTGCCGGTTCGACTAAGGCATTGCCTTTGGCGGATAGGCATTGCCTTCGGCGGACAACCAATTTGAATCCATAATTTATATATATTTTACTACTGAATAAATAATCTTGAATCTTGAATCTTGAATCTTACGGATAACTCGGCCATTTATGGACCGATTTTAAAATGGTAAAAAGACTTGGAACCCTCGTTTAAGTCTGGCCATGATCGATACCAAGAACGACGAGGAAAGTATAATTTAAAGGAATTACATGTACCAACTCGGTACAAGATTTGATGCTTTTCTTTTCAATGCTAACGCGCATTGGCAAGCAATCTCTGATGCCCGTGCATGCGTGCTAGGCGATCTCACGGACTTAGTCGTTTTTAGATCCTCTCTCATATGGCTCTATACACGCGTATCGTCCTACCCAGGGCGCGTGCTTCGAACGCACCCGGATGGGCCGTTCTGTAGCCAGACGGGCTGGGATGGTTTGTACCTGACCAGTCGATCCGCGCTACACCATTCCATCTCTAGCGGCATACCCAGTATGGACACTGGGAGGTTTGGTCTTGTGGAATTTCCCTGCACGGATTTCAATGCAGCAGCAGTAGTAGGAGAAATGCACAGGGGATAGACCATCTCCTTGTGGGGAGCCGATTCATGTCTCAAACTCTAGACTTCACTGACTTGACTCAGACTCTCAGTTTGGTTGGTGCCTGCAAGTAGTAGATGCCTCACTAGTCGTAACTTATCTTCGTTGCAACTAGCCTGGCCAGATCTAGGATCTTCAAACGTTTGATTGTGTCGAAGGCTCGTGACATGCCAATGCCAATTCTGTGCAAATCGCAGTGCTTGGACATGACTACTGACACAAGCATGTGTTGAGGCCGTACAATGTCTGCGCAGTTGCGTCTACATTTAAAGCCACTTTAACATGATCGGGTGAAGTCATGGACCTTGTCTCAGATTTGGCATAGAGTAATATTGCATTGGATTTTCCGTATGCTGTTGAAGAGCAAAATGAGCCGCAGATTGGCTGGGGCCAGGTGGCTTCTTGGGCTTTGGTAGCCAGGGATGGGGTCAATTCCATTTTATCAATTCCAATTCCACCTCAATTCATTTTATCAATTCCAATTCCGTTTCTGCATCAATTCATATTATCAATTCCAATTCCACCCAGACAAGTTCAATTCCAATTCCATTTGATCAATTCCAAGTCCAATTCCAATTCCATACTAATATTTACTTGAGATCGACATTGTTATATTTTAACCCTTTATTGCCCAAGAAAAACTAGATTTATCATTAGCAAATGTACATTTGCAGGATAAGAGAAGACTATTTTTTTAATTTAACAATGTAATGACTGGCTCAGTTATGGAATCAGTCATTCCACTGGTAAATTTTCAAAAATAGTCATAGCATACATATGCTCCTTCCTCAAGACCAATGCAGAAGGCATTTATTTTTGGCTGGCTTCTCCGTTAATATTTTAAACAATTAGAATTGTACAAAATTTTGCCAATAGGTAGTTTTATTTTTCAATCAAATTATTGTCCAAAAAGTCAACAATCAGCAGATCTTATTTTTAGTTCATGTGACTTAATTATAGATTAATGGCGATTTTTTTCTGATGAATATAACTAAAGGGTAATGCCATGTTTAATTATTATAGATACATGTAAACCTTGCTATATAAATGTTTGCATTAAAAAGTATTAGAATACAATGTACATAGTACAGTAGAGTGAGAATACTGAGCACATGTATGTAGAGTTTGAATAACACCTCTAGTCCTGGTGTCTGTGTTTTAAAAGCAGAGATATTTCGCAGAGGTGTTTGTTCAATGATTCATTTGTTATGTAGGAGGGTATAATTACAGGGCCTGGCTCTGTAGGTGGGGCTTAGAATACACCTTTCGTATCCTCTGCATGTCGTAAGAGGCGACTAAAGGAGGTAAGGGTGAGGTAACTCTGACAGAAACCTCGAGTGCTGAAGACGGAGGTTCCAGGCCGCACGGCGCACTCTAATAAACCATGGATCCACGCACTTAACGCTTATGATCATGTCGATAGTCACTTTAGGACTGGCGGTATGATCAGCAAACGAAAAGAAGAAAGATTACAGGGCAATTATCTTGTAATGTACTGCTTTCTTCACCCATTTCATTCCATGCAGATGATAGTTATTACTTTACTGAACACTATTGCTAACATCTTGCTGAATAATTTTAACACAATTTGGTTATCTTGGTTCTAGCTTATACATATGAAATCATTTTAACTAATTTATATGATTTTTAAGATGGCATGATTTCATAGAGATGAAAACCTGTTTCCAGGGAATGCAGAATGAAATAAGTTCAAGATCAGACGCTTTGACTGAATAAAGGAGGTACAAAGCTCACATAGGATAAAAAGCTAAATTGGTCACTGGTCTGGGGGAATTGAATTAATTCAATAATGTATTAAAGTTCATAGCATTTATCAGATCTTTATTTTGTCAATTCAGTGAGAAATTATTTTTGAAAATGTACCACTAGAATTATTGGCTCAGTTATCCAGCTAGCCACTCCAGTGGTAAATTTTCTAAAATAGTCTTCCATTGACCATGGACATTTCTCAACCTCATTGCAGAAGGTTGTTTTGACTGGCTTAGGTGTTAAATGGTTATGGGCTAACTTACTCATCACTGAATTATCAGTATCCCAAATTCTAGTCATCCACCCAAACATATAACTAAGTTGTTAAAATTAATTTTAATAGAAACTGTTTCTGCCATAGGAGACAAAAGTATTCAGTCAAATTAATTTTTAAATATTCAATAAAGCATCTAATAACAGCTGGCATAATAAATATCATCAGCCTGCATATGGAATGAAATGTGGTAAATGGTAAATGCAGGATGAAATGCAATAAGGGCATATAAAGAGCAGTATACAATGTATAATTTACAGATATTACATGTACATTTTATGGCCAACAATGTTCAGTAAACCTATGACAAATATGACAGGAATTGATTGGAATTTATCAATTCTGCTCAATTTAAATTATCAATTCCAAAAGCAATTCCGGTGTCTTAAAATTTATCAATTCCAATTCCGGAGTCCTCAGATTTATCGATACCAATTCCAATTCCAGAATTGAATTGGAATTGACTGATCAATTCCAATTACAATTGGAATTGACCCCATCCCCGTTGGTAGCGTGATAAGGGTGCCTTGGCCTACAGCATCGATGGGAAGGAAGGTTGTGCACAAAAGCTGAATTGCTGGTGTGTGATCGGTTTTGAGATAATGTCACTTGCGTATTTGAATAGTTCATTGCTCATGCCATCAGGTCCAGATCCATGTCCATTTTTCAGGTCTTTGAGTGCCTTCTCAACTTCTGCCATTTTAATTGGTGTTAGTAATGGCATGGGATCTCCTGAGACCAGGTGCAAGGGCTCATCATAGTGGTCAGTAAACTGTTCCTATTCTCGAATTGCCTCAGCTTTGCCCTCGTCAGGCCCGATAGTGCCCTTCAGGGATGTGTACAGTGAGTGGTGTTGTGTAGTTAGTAACTCTCATGGCTCGGTCTGCCCGAAACATTTTATGACAGTCATCCTTGACAGTGATTTCATCCGCTAGGGAGTTTGCCTGTTGAATAGCAAGATCTTTTAAGCATTCACTGATGTGGCACGGAATATTATTGCGTTCCCGGCGTAGGTTGGTGAGATTCTCACTTTGCAGCCGTAATGCTTTCTGCTCTGCTGATAGTTTTACATCAGGGTCATCAGTACACATAAGTCGGTTGTTTCTGAGAACTCCTATGGTGCTGGCAGCTGATGATGCCATAGATTGTTATTTTGGTTAGGGTTTCGTTTGGGTCGGAGCTGACGTCAATGTTAGCCATCTGCTTCCCGAGCGCCTTTTTGCATCACATTTGAGGGTCAGTGTCGCTGATGAGTTTGGGTATGTTGTAGCTGACTCTAGCCTCTTAGTAGCATGATAAATGCCTGGTATGGCGTTTACACATTAGGTAGAGATGTCTCATCTGAAGGCATGGCTTATGGCCAGAATTGAGGTCTGCACCGCCATAGGAATGAGCATCCTAAGTAGTGGTTTTGCTTGTTTCGCATAGTATGAAGTCTATTTGGTTGAAGACTGCTGTTGTAGCCTTAGAGCCTTTTGGGGCTTTGCAATCAGCAATGTGTCCTCTCCATGTTGTCCAGTGACGGTATGGGTGTTTGAAAGCCATAATTGTAGCAAATAGGCCATTGGAACTAAGGAATGCCACCAGTGCATCTCCATTCTTGTTGCGTGTGCCCTCTCAATATAATCCCATGCATGAATCTCATTCCGAATTTTTGTCCGTATTGCCAAGTTTACCTAGCTTGGGGCAGAAATCTCCACATACGAACATTTGCCATCTGGCTGGCCCTGTAATGGTGCTTAGTTCTGCATAGAAGGAATCTAATATTGCCGAGTTCTCTTTGGCTTTTTCAGTAGTTGGGCCAAATGTGTTTACTATGCGACACTTAGTGGTGGTGCGTTTTTGCACTGGTATAGCCAGGTCGATGAATGCAATGCGATCACTGACATATCCGAAACTAATGACATGGTCCAAGAGCCATGGTCCAATTACGAAGTCTAAACCCCAGTATGTGACCTGTTTTTGCTTCATGAGTAAAAGCTTATGGCCTGTCCGGAGTTGCTGCTCTGAGTGAGTAGCTACTTTAGTCTCTTGAATTCATGTAATCTCGATGTTAGTGTTGATGGACGGACGATTGACGGGTGGACAATGGATGGTCGCCATGCCATATGGTAACGTGAATCCTCAAGTCAGGTGAACTAAAAATCATAAAATATGAGGCTGTATGAAACTGTTCCTCTGTAGTGGTCTCGAGCTTTGTCCATTTGCAGGTGAAGTGGACTATTTTTGAAAATTTACCACTGGAATGGCAGGCTCGATCTATCCTTGGCCTACAAATGGACATTCAATAAGGAAATATTTTGATTTTCTTAACCAAATTTAGTGATTTTAGTCATTAAATGGTTAAACTTTTAAAGGTAAATCCAACCTTGCAGGTGAAGAGAACACTGCTTTTTGAAAATATTATCATTGGAGTGCCTAGTTAAATAACAAAGACCATCATTTCAGTGGTAACGCGTCAAAAACAGTGTTCTCTTACCCGGAAAATGGACATTTACTCGGCAAAATTCTCGACTTTCAATCGTGATAATTAGTTTTAATTTGTTCCCTTAAGACAGGTTGACCGTATGTTTATTTGAGCTGCATGAACATTGCAAATTCAAACAATAGGCACAAGGATTATCTCACCCATCTAGATAAAGATTAAGCTCTTGATCATTTTGTTCTGTAGCTTACTTCACATCAGGTATGATAATGACATCTGAATTCGTATAAACTTCATTTTCACAACACAGATATTATTTGGCCATATGAGACGAGCATTTTGAACAGGTTTCGTCTCAAAAGCTCAAAATAATGGAATATGTGCAGGTTCAATATTTTACAATTGGTTCTAGACTTTATCTATATTCCCAAGAATCCAGGTCAGAATGACATAGTTCTAATAACGGTGACAAAATGTCAACATTAAAAATAACACAATATCCGGAACGAAAATGTGTATTTTACACTTGGTTCAATAGAAAGAAGTTATATAGTGATCAGTTTGACTGGATTTTGGAACAAATCGCTCAAAAGATAACAAAATGTGATGATTTAATCTATTGATTCCAATGGGAAAGTTTGCATTTGACATACTAATACTATCAGTTGCTATAATAAACTATATTCGACATCATCAGTATTTGAAATCTTCCCAGGAGTTTGTAATCGTAACTTTGAATGTACATTTTCTAACACCAGCATCTAAGCAACAGATACTGTGAACAGATTGTGGTCAATATAGTCTTGACATTACATGCATTCAAGAGACAAAAGTCGCTACTTACTCAGCGCAACAACTCCCAGGTTGTCCACAAACTGATTCTCGTGCAGCAGACAGGCCACATGACTTTGTAATCTGAACAAGGTTTTTGTGACCACATCCTACGTTTTAATCGTTTGATGGTGCAGCAGGCATGTGTTATGTCAATGTGAAAGCACCAATGTTTATTCGTGACCACTAACACAAACCTCCGATGCCCTAATGCAACAGCTGGTCCTAGTTTAAAGCCACTCTTGCAGCTCTATACACGGCTTTGCCGAGACCCCATTCTGAAAACGTTAATCAGATCTGGTGCCTACACTATAGAAAACACAGAAGCAATTGAAAATGTTCAATGACATGTAACCAAACTAGGAAACGTCGTTTGACTCAGAGACAATCACTGAAAATACCGTTCTCTATGTAGTATGTATGATTACTGTATTTTGCAGCTGAAGTAGTATTACCATCCTGCAGCAGAAATCAGTCCTTCTTCACTTTTGACCACTGTGTCTTGTCCTCAGACAAAATCCTTAGCTTCTTCAGGGCCATTCTTGATTTGAGTGTACCGAGTCCTCCTTTCTTGAGGTCACCTCATAGATTTATGCAATGATGTTCTCTTCTGGCTTTATAATTGATGGCTCCCAGTAGGGCAAATTCCAAGGCTCTATGTGCAGGTGTGTCTTCGGGCATCCTTAGCAGATGGCCAAACATGTACCAACTTTGCTGGGCAACTTTTACAGACAGCGGCGACATATTACACATCTTGTATAGTGCATCGTTGGAAATTATGCAGTCTGGTCATCGGTGTCCAGTGATGGTGCGTAGGTGTTTGCGTCTAGAGCTGCCATAGAAGCTGTCCAAATACTCGGATTTCCACAAAATGGGCATTGACATGTCACAAACTTTTGACACAATTAAACACTCAAAGATCATAGATGTACCATGCAAGGCCAGTTGCAATGATGATGAGCTACGACTAGTGCAGACACCAAGCTGAGAGTACAAGTCAAGTCAGTGAAGCCTGTAGAGTTTGAGACATCAATCGGCTCCCCACATGGAAATGGTCATCCCCTGTTCTTTTCACCTGTTACATTGCTTCTGCATTGAAATCTGAGCAGGAAGATTCCACAAGACCAAACCCCCAAGTATCCATACTGTGTATGCCGCTAAATGGCGATCAATTTCATGGCGGCGAACCATAAATACAAGCTGTACAAAACAAGATCACGGCTTGATATCAGAAAGTATTCCTTTACCATAAGAACAGTTAATATAAGGAACCAGCTAGCACTCTTATTGGGTGTGCGCCTATCGTTAAAGGTTTAGAAAGTCGACTCACAACCTCAGAAATCCAACTATGCACATACAATTTTACATAGTCAAAGTGAAAACCCCCAGCTGATAGTAAAGGACTCATGTTGAGACCTACAGTCAGAAGGGGTGGTCTATGAGTATCCGTTGAGTATTAAACAGGTCGTTGCTTGTCCAGATGCGCATCCATCTTGCATGGTCTTAAATGCCTTCTCAAGGGCTGGTTCAATTAGTGATTGTAATGGCCCGAGATCACATATACAAAGGTGTTTATGGCTCATCGGTAAGAATGAACTGATGTTACTGAACCTATATTAAAATTTATTCATCAATGACAATATGCTCAGATTACATGATGTGTTTAACAATAATAGGAAATAGAGGATATAGCACATAGATGAAATCTTTGTTCAACAGGGCACTCACAGGCAATACAGACAAGCCCTCACAGATTTACATGCTGCAGAAACCATAGATGAAAAGCCACGGTAATTTTAATTGAACCATCATAAATCATCACAATTACTAGTATTTCTAAACTAGCTGGATTTATCTCTGGTGGCCATATTAGCTTTCATATGATAGTTGATTCTGATAATCATTCAAATACAGTCCAATGGACTTAACTGTCTGTCTGCTGAATTTATGCAGACTAAATTTTCCATGTGGTTTAACTCTAGATATGCTGAATATTTTGAACACAATTTGATTGAAAGTTGTTGGTGGCTTAGCCACAAACAACTTTCAGTCAAATTGCTTTCAAAATATTCAGCAGGTCTAGAGTTATTGCCATTGGAATTACTGTCTGGTGGCTTGCAGCAGCGAGACAATTAAGAAATTGCAACATGATCCAATAACAGTCTATATGTTAATACTATGTCGACCATATGAAAACCATCAGCAATACTATATCACAAGAAACGTTATTGAGATGTGATAACTTAATTTTATTTGTGACTTGCAGAATAAGTTTGTCTGTCTGTCCATCAAATCTTTGATTTTTTTTACAAAGCCGCATAGCTCACAATTGTACATATGCACTGGTTATTGTTATTGCTGTGTTCTTGAGCCAATCACCATAGGGTTCATTCACCTAACTTAAGTTGAACATGTTGAAACCCACCAGGTGGTTCTTGAGAAGATTGTTCATAAAATCTAAAATTTTCACCCCAAAAACTGACCAATCAAAATTCTGAATAGAAGTTCTGTAGTGTACCACAATAGGGTACATTTGTACTTCTAACCAATTTCGGTTGAAATCCAACAAGCCGCTAATGAGGAGATTTGACAATTTTCAGCAAATTTTTCATAAAATCTAACATTTCCACCTAAAAATAAGCATTCAAAATGCTGAATAGAGATTCTGGAGCCTAGCACTATAGAATCCTTCCAGAGAAATATGGTTGAAATCCATCAAGAGGATCATTAATGATCAAGATGTATTAGGAAAGTGCCCCTGTTTAAGACTATATGCTCGGCCTCAACATGGCGCAGGGGTGCAACCCACTGGGTGTCAATCCAGACATTTGGAGGGGCTAACCAGAGCATTATGCACAACGCTAATGAAATAATGAAATATTAGGAAAGTTAAAATTTCTGCATAGTAAATGTTGATTTAAAAACCAAGAGAAGACTATTTTTGAAAAGTGACCGCTGGAATGATTGTCTCGCTTATAGAGCCAGTCACTGCAGTGGTCAATTTTCAAAAATAGTCTTCTCTTTTCCTGTAAATAGACATTCCTCAAGACACTATTAAGGCCGGTTTTGGCGGGCTGAGAATTAAAGTTTAAATGTGTCTCTAGAACAACATATACTGGTAGATGATATGATTGATATGTAGATTTACAAGTTACACATTAAAATCACAATGATTACTTGTAAAACAGTGTGATGGAAAGTTGCTGTTGACTTTCAAAACAATAAGTCAGTTTCACACGAAACGCTGTTTTTCACCATCAGATTAACCAAGCAGACAAAATCTGAAGCAAAATCTGATATCATATAAGTCAAATCTGATTGCGCATTTCTCATTTTCAAAGCAGCCATACAAGAAAACTGATGAATATTTTGAGATTAATTTGACTGGAAGCTGTTGTTGCCTTAGGCAGCAACAACTCCCAATTAAATTCATTTCAAAATATTCAACACAATATGTTTTATATCATAAAGTATTTACTTTTTCAGATTGTTCACAGATTTGGTGAAAGGGTCAAATGATCAGGTTAATCTGATTCGACAAAATCTGATGCAAAATCTGCCGTCATATCTGACGAAGTGTTAATCTGATCAGACATAATTGAAAACAATGGGGTTTTTTAAAGAAGTATTCTTATTGGCTGTCTTTTGAAAGAAATTTAACTTGTCCAAGTGGTCAAAATCAAATTCAGATTTTATACTTCAGATATCAAACTTCATGTTTTTTTGTCTACACGAACAAGATTTTAGTGAATTGACAAATCTGATAAAAATAATCTGGCCGTATAAATAACACTATACAGGTACACAAACCAGACCCGCTTTTCTACATGTAACTCGCTATTTCAGTCAGAAAACTAAGTCATAGGTGATGATTTTATTTTAATTGTTACACCATACCATGATAAAAGCACAGAAATAATATACAATGCCATAATACAATCTTAACCCTTTACTAGTCAAGTCATCCCAAACCGGACTCTGCAGTGGTCTTGAGGAATGTCCATTTGCAGGCTAAAATAATACTATTTTTGAAGATTTACCACTGGAATGACTGGCTCGATTATCGAGCTAGTCATTCCAGTGGTAACTTTTCAAAAATAGTCTTATTTTGGCCTGCAAATGGGCATTCACTGAGCAAGTGTCAATTTTCTTGAAAGATGTTGGCCATTAAAGGGTTAATAGCAACCTGTGACATCATATGATAATAATTCCACACGCGGCATAAAGGTTCAGCAAACCAGTAATCAATACAGTGTATGCTGTCTTAGGCTCTATGAGGTGTAGCCATGCGAATTGTGAAACTGATTCTTTTACATTGATGTATACAATTGTGGTGATTCTGTATGAATGGATAATATTAACCATTTAACACTCAAGTCAGCTAAAAAAGACATCTGCAGTTGTCTTTAGAGATGTCAATTTGCAAATCAAGAAGACTATTTTTGACAATTTTACTACTGGAATGATTGGCTAGCTTTTCGGGCCAGTCATTCCAGTGGTAAAATTGTCAAAAATACTCCTCTTGCCCAGCAAATGAACATCCCTCGAGACCACTGCAGATATATTGTTGGCCAACCTGGCCAGTAAAGGGTTAGCTCATATTGAGCTTTGCTTGTGATGCTGAGGATGTGTCCGTTCGGAGGAGTTCTCTGAGTGCCATCGTAGCGTAGGCAGATGATTGAAGAGTGAAGCGTAAAACTAAGGCTTTATACTTGCTTTCTGAAAAACAATAGAATAAAAAACATTCTGCAGTAAATCAAACATTAACATATAAACAAAATCATGTTTCTAAGGTAGAAAATTAATTTTTTTTAAATTACTGAGAAGACAAATAATTTGATTGTCAGCTAAGAATGATTCGCCTACCAGCAAGACAATGGATTTATAAACAGAAATCTTCCGTGACACAAAATAATGTTAATCTAACAAGAATGACAATCACAGGATATTCATTTATGTAAACCCAATAATACCTCAGCATTATCTGTTTTTAATGGCTAATTACAGTAGGATTCTTCTAATTATTGGTTCACACAGAAATGAAAATAATAAGTCATAAATAAAATATGTCAAAATCATGTAAAGGTATGGATAAATATGGGAAAATCATTTTCATTATGATAGAGACTGGATGCAATAATTGCATAGAACAACTCTTTAAAGCTTTATTAACCCTTTCATCATCAAATCATTGAAAAAGTACATTCTTTATAATATACCACTTATTCCGTTGAATATTTTAAAATTAATTTTCCCCAAGGCAGCAACAGCTTCAAGTCAAATTAATTTCAAAATATTCAACAGGTTTCCTGTATGGGTGACATGAAAATGAGATATGGGGAATTCATCTGTGAACGGGTTAAGAACAGATAAGCTCTTTATGCAGTAAATGTTAATCGAAAAACTTTCACATTTGGATATAAAATATTCTCCATAACCACCGTTTTGATAATCGGATCAGCATGATTGTAACCTTGACCCTTGCCGGGTGATTCTGTCACAAACATTCATGAAGATCCTTTCGGTAAAGGATGAGCTATTATTGGTAAACACAATTTATGGAATGTGATCACTATGCTCTTGACTTTTGATGCAAAAAATATGCATAGCCACCACGCGCACACCACACACACACACACACACACACACACACACACACACACACACACACACACACACACACACACACACACACACACACACACACACACACACACACACACACACACACACACACACGTCCCCACCACCCACACACACCTTCCCGTTCATGTCCGAAATTGTGGATTCCTAGGGTAAACCTGTATGGCCACACCGTTTCATGTGTTAATAGAATAAAAAAAATATGCATAGCCACCATAGCATAGCCAAATCGGAGTGGTGGTTTTCAAACTATCTGGAGATCCAGAATTTGATTCTATCCGTGTTCTTTTATCTGATTACGGCCATCATCAGGAATCCTCCTGCAGGATAAGTTCCTTCGTTGTGTTAAAATTTCAGCCAAATCGGTTCAGCAGTTTTTTATATACAGCCAAAAATAAGTTTTTGTGGCTAGCTTACTGACTATGAGAGATGGCGGTTTCTTGGGCTGCTAGCCGCAGAACACATTATAACCCTTTAAACCATATAAAACTTACATAACAAATGCATTATGATGGAAGGAACGCACTGTTGAACATTTTGAAAGTAATAATCATGGGAACTGTTGCTTGCTATGGAAGCATTGCCTATGGCAGCAACAACTTCCAGTCAAATTACTTTCAAAATTTTCAATGGCCTTCCTGTATAAGTGCCTTGAAATTGAGATACTGCCATTTCAGGGATAAATGGGTTAATAGGAGTGAAATAAGAAAATTTATCAAATTTCTTTTTCACGAGTGAGATGACATACTTAACTCCCTAACACTCTTGATATACTAGTATATCGGCTCTAAATTCAATAATATTCAGAATTATAAAAAGTTAGGTGCCCCTACTGGGCAGGTGGAATGTACACAGTTATGCACATGTCAGACCCCACCTCTGCGCATGCGCATACTGGTACTTCCGTTACTAAATATTGGCTGACATAGAAGCAACTATTCAAATAACCAAAGGACCAGGCATCCGTGGGGTTGAGGCCGGGATCCTGTTAGGGAGGTAAGTATGTCATCTCACTTGTGAAAAAGAAATTTGATAAATTTTCTTATTTCACATCATGAAAACATACTTGCCTCCCTAATACTCTTGATAAAAGCCAGAATTTGAAAGCAAATTTGGCGGGAGGGAGGCAAGGTCATAATACCAGATCACCCTTAAAAAGACCAGCTCTTTGAATTTTCAAGTGATTTAAAACATCTGAAACTGTGTCTGGAACACAACCAGGAATAAAATTTTGCATCGGATAATCGACCGATGATGAGAGATCGATCAAAAGGCAAATGCGATCCACCCCACCCCCCCCCCCCCCCTCTTTCTGAGGAAGGTTAGGAAAAAACGTTGCTCTAAATGACCAGCACATTCTTTATACTTGAAACAAGTATTACTAGACATTGGAAAAAGAAGAATTGCTCCATTTTCAAAAACTCTCTGAGAGAACCACAATTAAGAGACATTAACCATCATCATATTAAATAATAACATGATACAACCAACAAGACACAAAAAAAAAAAAATATGGTCACATATACTGACCTCTGAAGTCTTGAGAGCGGAAATCACCTCTTCCCCCATACGGATGAAGAGAATGTAACCGGAAATAGTAGGGATTCCCTACTAACAATTGAGATATTTGTAAATAGTAGAGGAGGAAAACTAATTACAAATAAATACCTCTGCATTGTTTTCTGAGGACTGAGACAGCAAGTGGGTTGGAAGTGTCACAGAGATAATGGTCGGTAAAACTCGATTCACAGTGCCACTGGGCTACTGACATAATGTCTTCAACAGAAACACCATTAAATAGTGCCGTGGAAGTTACCACACCACGGACACTATGAGCCTTGGCTCTATCTACTTGTTTTCCAGTGGCTGTCTTATTACAGAATTGAATGCATTCTACTATCCATCTGGAAATAGTGTCTCTTGATGCCCTACCATGGGGTTCAATATATGACAACCATAGGGAGCCTCCCATGGGTCAGTCCGCCAAACCCGAGTCCTTTTCTTGTACTTATTTAAGGCATGGACAGGACACCATGCTTTAGCACCAGGATCATGTCTGGTTAAGGCAGGTAAAATTATAGGTCGACCCGGATATTTTAAAGGTTGATTCTTAGCCAAGAAATTCAATCTCGGTAGAAGCTTAAGACCTTCCTGTAACTATATAATGGTCAGGCTAAGCAGACAAGGCATGAATTTCACTTCTGCGTGTGGCTGAGGATGCCGCAGTTAAAAATACAGTTTTAGGTGTCAATAATTTTATAGAAATAGCACTAAGTGGTTCAAAAGGTTTATCAATCAAAACATGAAGAACCAGCGAGTCTCCATGACAGTGTATGTGGAGGATTTCTCGGTCTAAGATTGCCCATACCTTTGATAAGAGTATTTAAAACACTTAGTTCATCACTTCCCCTCTTTGCCAAGCAAGGGATAACAGTCATCAATGCTGATTTGTATCCAGCAATAGAATTAGGTTTAAGACTATAGGTATCATACAGGTGACAGAGAAAATCAGCTACTACCTGAATAGATGCATCCATCGGATTGATACATCTCTTTGAGCACCATTCTGCAAATCTGTTGATTTTATAATTATATGCTCTGGAAGTTGACCCCCTTCTGGCCCTGGCCATAAAATTGGCTGCTTGCTCAGAAAAGCCCTCCTTAACTGCGGATTTTTTGACAACATCCGTGCAGTCAATTGAAACTTTGATGGATTGTTGTGAAGGGTCTTGCCATGGAAGATAATATTGTTCATCAGAGGCAGAGGAACCGGATTGCAGACCAGAAGGCCCAGCAGATCCGTAAACAATGATCGGCTTGGCCAATTCGGGGCGATCAGAAGCACTTGGCATTCCTTCTGTTTGATTTTCTGAAGAATCCGTGGAATGAGGATTGTTGGAAGGTATGCGTATGCATACATTCCCTTCCAACTGATAGCTAGCGCATCTATTGCGATCGCGCTTGGATCTGGAATCGGAGAAATGTACGTCGTCATCTTTGCATTCTTCTTCATTGTGAATAAATCTATGTTGGCTTTCCCCCAAGGATTGAACAGATGATCCGCCACACATTGATTTAGTTGCCATTCTGTAGGCAGAATGCTCATCCTTCGGCTCAATGAGTCTGCTAACAGATTCAGCCTTCCCGGAATATGAACTGCATTCAAGGTGATCATATGATCTATGCACCAGCAAAGCAGTTTCCATGTCATCATACAGAGACTGGACGAATGAGAGGATCCAACACTTAAATGTGCGAGCCCAGTGATCCTGAACTCTGCGTCCTCTGAGTCATGAGAAACAACTGAATTGGCCGCCTGTGCAAAGCCGCCTGAGGGGAATGACTGGTTCCATTGAAACCATCAGACCTAGCATTCTCAGATAGACTCGTGCTAGACTATAACGACTGCTGCAAACCAATTGAATACATGAGAGGAGATTCTCCACTCTCTCTCTCTTGGGATGGATAAACATATCCTATCCGCAGATCGAAGAACATACCCGGGTAAACAAACTTCTGGGATGGAGTCAGCTCTAACTTTTGAAAGTTGATTATCCAGCCTACATCTGGGAGAATTTTCAACACTATCTTCAGATTTGCTGTCAAGCTTTCTGGGTTCTGTGCCTTTAGCAACCAGTCGTCTATGTAAGTGTGGACTGCTATATTTCTCCTGTGGAGGAAAGCTGTGATAGCAAGGACCACTCGAGTGAAGACCCTCAGAGCCGTCGAAATTCTGAATGGGAGAACTCTGAATTCCCATTGGCATCCCTGAAAAGCAAATCGCAGGAACCGACGAAAACTCCTTGCAATGGCAATGTGGAAATAAGCGTCTTTCAGATCTATCGATGCCGTCCACATCCCCTTCTCTAACCCCAACAACACCGATTTTGTTTCCATTTTGAAACTTGGTGTCTATTCACTTGTTTAGAGGTTTGAGGTTGAGAATTGAACTCCACACCCTGGTGTTCTTTGTCACAAGAAGTACAGTTGAATAGAAGCCCAGGCAATCTTGCGCCAGTTGAACTGCTTCTTTTAGAATTAGAGATTCTATCTCCTCTGCTATGCACAACAGCTTGTCTGGATCGCTTGGAATGTGAGTCCAGACCGGTACCAGAGACATATGCAATGGCGGACCTATTATCCATTCTGGACTGTGTCCGCGCGAAAGCCATTGCAAGACTAAGGAGTTAACCGCTCCCACTCCTGAATGTGGAAAGTCAAGCGACCTCCCACTGGTGCACCTAGGGTTAGCGGGGTGCACATAAATTTTAGAAGTGGCCGTGTCTCTGGTACGTGTGACAACACCAGAGTGGTACCTGTGGTAACCGAAAATTCTTTAAGGCCCTCAGGCCCGGTTACCACGTGCGTCGGTGTGTGGGCTGCTGCCTGGCTGGCTGCACTTGGACCGCTGGCTGACGTACAGCCGAGGGCTGAACACGGACGTGTTCTCTGTGCAACACTTCAAATTGTGCGCGCAGTGCAATCTGGTTATTGACCAAGTTCACTGTCTCTTGGAGGTGCCGACAACCCTCACCTCCAAACAGACCAGGGCCCGACATCAGCACTTGCAATAGGTGCGACTTGACCTCTTGGGAGGAGCACAGATTATCCAGTGCAAACGTGCGCCTCATCCCCAGTGACTTGGTCACCAACCTACTCAAACAATTCAACGCCAGGTTGATACAATCCTGGATGGCTCGTTGGACTGTCACTGGACTAGGCTGCTCGCGACCTCTCCTCGGTATCACGCAGTGCGGCGTTTGCTGAACGCATCACGTCTGAGCACAGCGCTCCCATGCCAGCAAGAGAGCCTCGCCGCATGTCTTCACCCAGAGCGGCGTGGTCATCCGCGCTCGGTCTGGGCGCTAGACCATACCGCGTGTACTGACTGGCAGTAGCTCGACAACGTCTAGCAACCTCATGGGGGGGGGGGGTCTAATCGACTCCTCTGCCGCAGCGAACATATCTATGATATGCTCTGCATATGGCAGAGATTGAGCGTGGGTGGCCAACGGCTTAGTCTGTAACCACGCCCGCGGGTTACTGGTGGCCATTTCATCCACAGAGAGCTCTGGTCTGACAGCGAGGAGCCACACGCACGCGTCAGACCAGTCTTCGTCTGTGACCACCGTGATGGGCCCTCGTCATCTTCAATGGTATTCACAGGTGGGGCCGTGGTGGAAGCTACAGACGTACCCGACTGCCCGGGGAATGCATACGGGCCCGCGAGGGCTGGCATGACATTCTCCACGGGCAGGCCGCGCACAGGGGGCCATGCTCGTGTGAAGGGCATAAGCCACACTAGCGCGCTCCGGGTCGTCCATATAAGATTCCACAGCTAAGCGTGGTATCTTATACGAGCTAACACAGACTGACCAGGAGAATGCCCGTAGGCAGATGACGAGGGTACTCCGCGAGTGATCGTAGTCAGGCCCGCTGGTCGGGTCCCACCTGATTCTACTCGCATCGCTGAATCACCAGGCGATGCGAAAATCAAGCCTGGGTGCAAGTCGGGCGCGTCTGGATCACTAACTTTGTCCAAACTAGAGGGCATGATCCAGGGACAGGGGCTATCTGCACTGAGATCGATGCGCAGGAAGTTGAAACACCTGTGCCCGGCAACATGCCGCGAAGCATGTCGGGCATCAGGTCCTTCAAATTCCTGCGCATCTCACTCACTAACGCTACCTTGAAGGCCTCCAGCTCACGCTTCTGGGAGGCCTTCTTAACCTTCTCCTCCTTCCTCACCCTCTTGCCGTCCTCTGCCATCACCTTCGCCTGAGAACAGAAGAATTCAAAGGCTAGATTCCAAACCCCCACCTCTTTACAAATAGCACATTTGTTAGAAAGTCTACAATCGGTGCAAGATGGGCAGAGGTGGGGGAACAATCTAGCCTTAAGATGCTTCAGACACGACGGACATGATGACTTCTGCAAAGGTAGACATACGAAGAGAATGGGTATTTTAGCTTGTTAATTTTGTTAAAGTTTAAATAAAAAAACAAACTCGAGAGAAAAGACAACGACTTTAATTACTGACAACCCTGAAGGGAGAAATGTCTTCATAAAAAAATAAGGAATAAAAAACACAGCCAGGGATAACATGAGAATGTTAGAAAGAAGAAAGAGACTGATTATGACACCCAGTTATCTCTACACATTCATAACATAATAATGATTATGACATCAACAGATCATCTTTTTTAAAAACAAGATCATGACGTCAAGGAAAAGGGAAAAAACTGGGTGATTATGACATCAAACCTCAATGCAAAAAAAGCCCCTTCAAGGGGAGGAGCTATCAGATTATGAATGCAAAAAATATCTAGGACTACATACATTCATCACTCAAGAATAATAAAATACTATAATTATATATCTGAGAACTCATGCACAACCACAAGAGAGAATACAGTGCAATAAGGATGGCAGCAAAAACTGATAAAAATTCCAAATAATTAGGTGCCATAACTAATGAACTCCCTTAACCTGAGCACAGGTAAACCATCCTCTTGTGCAGAAATCATGTCCATACTATCCGCCGAGTCTGTAGAGTCTGATGAAGGGGATGGGACAAGAGGGAGATATTTTTCGTTTTATATCTCCGACCCGTAGACATATCAGATGATAAGTCATAAAAAAGGAGACATGATCAACTTCTGAGTGAAGAACAGGAGCTCTACCCTCCTAAGATGAGCCTGTGGACACAAAGACACAAGGGATTAGTAGAACTTAGGCACTGGGATAATTTAACAAGGATTCCCAGCAGCTAAAAACGCGCTAACACCCGGTCAGCCGCAAACGAAAACCAGTAACATATACAAGTTACAAGTCTTAAATAATATATGGAACAATATTGCCTTAATGGATGATGAAAAAACTCGAGAAAAATAATGACGCTTTGGATTCAGCCATAGTGAAATGGATGAAAGAAAATGAATGAAAAATCAACAAAAAAGCTTGAAATTGTTTTCAATGTTCCTGATAAGCCAATATATTAGAAAACAGAAGTACCAGTATGCACATGCGCAGAGGTGGGGTCTGACATGTGCATGACTGTGTACATTCCACCTGCCCAGTAGGGGCACCTAACTTTTTATAATTCTGAATATTATTGAATTTAGAGCTGATATACTAGTATATCAAGAGTGTTATGGCGGTATTTATGTTCTCATGACGTTAAAATCATGACACTCCTCTTTTGAAGATAGAAAAATTAAACAGCCTACTCTTATATTAGGACACGATTCAATCTATCATTTCTCTTGATATGTATACATTTGAGATATATAATCACCCTACATGACATACCTGGTAAATCTTCAGGCTTAGGAAGCAGTTGTAGCTTATCTAAATCACTAAGAACCAGTGGCACTGTGACATCATTGTAATGTGATACCTCCCATTCAAGGCCCTCTGGTCGCACAATAATATGACGATATGCACCAGGAAGTGAGTAATCTCTGAGATAAAAGTAAATAAACATATATTAAACAGCCAGACATATACAGATAAGGTGTTCATCTTTACAGGACATAAATTTGGCATTAACTCTCTAATGGTCAAGCCGACCAAAAACTGGCCTCTGCAGTGGTCCTGAGAAATGTCCATTTGCAGGCCAAGAGAAGACCAGTTTTGAAAATTTACCACTGGAATGACTGGCTCGGTAATTGAGCCAGTCATTTCAGTGCTAAATTTTCAAAGAGAGTCCTCTTTTGGGCTGCAAATGGACATTTTCTTAGAGAAAAATTTTCTTGACCAAATTTGAAGGTGAAAGGGTTAATAAAGATAGATGGGCATGAATTTGAAAAGAATTATGGAAAGCATTTCAAAATCATGCAGATTAGATGGAATCATGGTACAGAACAAATCCCAAAATTTTTATTTAAATCTTATAATCCTTGATTAATGTAATTGTCCATTGGTGAAAGCTGAGCCAGGTGCATGAACACTATCATTCATCCACTCACAATACGTTAGAGCACATCAGATAGGTCAGCTAGAACTGCAATGTGCAATAGATAAGCTATTAAGTGTATTACCTATTTTTATTGCGCATATTGTCTAAATCAAGTCCATCTTTAGACAGCATTTCTTTTAACCAGGAATGAACTGAAAAACAGTATTTTACATGGATACATCAGACATTACCTAATGATAAATAATCAAAAACATGCTAAAATTGCGGCCAGTTTAATTCCTAGTCAGCGTGCACCAAAACATACCGGTATATATTAACATATATATCAACTTCCGTTGAACCAACTTCAGTGTCCCTTTGTCTCTAATCATACACGTATTTCCCAAACTTTAGCCTCATTCCTTCATATTGGTGAGATCTAGGTTATCCAAGATGGCCACCCGAGTAATTGACCAAACAGGTGGTCTCTTTAACGACCTTGGATCAGCTAAATACCCTACATGAGATTTCCTGGGTTTTATGTCCATCAGCGAATCAGTTTTTGAAGATCATTAATGCCATCAGTATTTGAAACGCAAACATGAAGAATATAAACATCTGATGTTGTTGAAAATAAATTTCTATATGACCCCACAACTGGCTAAAGCGCCAAGCATCATAGTCCACAAAAACACTTTCCACCACACCAATGCCGCAAGAATTCTTTCAACGTCGATTTTTTTTTTGGCATCGGTGTGGTCGAAGGCATTTGTGGGCTATGATGCTTGGCTCTTTCACTGGTTGTGGGTTCGATTCTCTGTTAATATATATGAAACATGAAGATCTTAAATTCCAAAATGTGTAAATTTTCACAGGAAACATGAATATTCAGTCAGAAATGAAGGAATGTGGGTCCAAAATGTAAACATTTGTGTATGAAGTAAAAGAATTTATGATGGAAACTGACACTATCTATTGAATCGGATTGAAAGGTGGCAAATTATTATTAAACAGACCCCCTAAAACCATGTTCATGTTTATGCATAAACTAATTTGTCATTCTGAATCGCTTCTATTTACATATATCTTACATGCCACGCGGATATAGTTCATTAGGCTATAGGATTCAATATTTTCCTGTGGACAGCCCCTTCTAGTGGCCCACACTATAACCTGCTCTCATTAGTGGTCCCATAAGCATTTTGCTATCTTCCCCTTGCCACATACCGTTCATCTTCCGCCTTCGCTTTTATAAAAAAAACTTAATTACTAGCACATACTGTCATTCTTTGGGTAGATTACATCAAAGCCTGGCAGAGGTAAGACCACATCCTCCAGTGTGTACTCGGAAAGATTACTGGCATCCAATATACATGGTACAAGCTTTGTACTTCCTGCATCACTGTCTGAAATTACGCACAATTCATAACAAGTATAAATGTTGTAGAAGGAAGATGGTTCAGATAAAGCTGATTAAGAGACCACCTGTATATGTGGCCCAGAGTGGTTCTTCAATCATTTAATAGTCAAGCCAGCCAAAAACTGCCTTTGCAGAGCTCATGGCAAATGTCCATTAATTGAGACTATTTTTGAAATCTTACCACTGGAATGAGTAGCTCGATAATCGAGCAACTCATTCCAGTGGTAGATTTGCAGAAATAGTCAAATCTTGGCTTGCAAATGGACATTCTCTAAACAAGAATTTCAATTTTCTTGACAAATCTCGACCATTAAAGGGTTTACAAGACTGTCTGAAAAAACATCAATGTGAGCCAGTTTTTACCAAGATCACAATAACCTTGACCTATGCCTTTTTGACAACAATATCATTGTGTCATACCCTCTCATTACAAAGAAAAGTGTGTCCAAGGTTGGGTCTGGTATGATCAACCAATTATGAGATATAAACAGTGAAGTTTAGCTAAGCACAACATCTAAATGTGGATAAAAACTAAGTTTTTAACAGACCTCAATGACCTTGACCTTTGATGTGCTGGCCCCAAGGTCATAGTGTTCTGCCATCTCATTATATGGAAGTATGTGTTCAAGTTTTGTCCCAGTATGATTGACCAAACATGAGATATGAACTGCTATGTTGAGCTAAACATAAAATGTTAATGTTGAAAGATTTAAGCAACGTCACAATGACCTTGACCTTTGGGACCCACAGTATTTGTGTCGCACCCTCTCATTATATTGATGCGTGTCCAAATTTGGGTCCAGTACGATTAACCCACTATGAGATATGAACTGCTAAGTTGAGTTAAACATAAATTGGACGACAATGCTGTCATCATCATCATCACTGCTGCTGCTGTATGACGAATAAAGTTGAGCGAAAAATGGAACAAGAATTCTGCCAAATTAAATGTTTCGCCTGCCTCCTCTACCACAGTGGTCAGGACCTTGTTACCTCGATGACATCATGCGGCTTCCTAACATTATATGCATCCAGATGTGCAAGTTTAGTTTTAATAAGATTAACGAATTCTGGAATAAGAATGTAAATGATTTGCTAAATGCAAAAACTTAATGTTGGAAACGCAGAGGTCAAATAACAAGATCAGTATCACACTGACCTTGGACCGAGTGACCTCACTATCAGCATGCTGGCTCCTTATCATAAAGGCAACAATGTGTATGCATTTGGTACCAGTAGGATTAAGCAATCCTCAAATATAGACAAAGAAGATTTTCTTAACGTTGACACCGCCGTTGTCGTCGTTGGAAGTGATACTTTCACTTTCTGCTTCGCAGGTGAGACAAAAATGAAATTTTTCTTATGTCTGTTGTAGAAATGTGCTAGAAAATGTTCATTACCAGAGCAAGAGGCTACTTTTTGACAAATTACCACTGAAATGATGAGCTTGGTTATCGAGCCAGTCTTTCCAGTGGTTAATTTTTAATTTTAGTCTTCTCTTGGTCTGCAAACGGACATTTATCAAGACCCCCTGCAGAAGCCGTTTTTGGAAGCTATGCGTGTTAAAGAGTTACCGTAAAATGCTGTGTATATTGCGCTATCGTGCATAGTGCGCACCCCTAAATGTGACCAAAATCAGCTTGAAAAAACTTTTCAAAAAACTTGTATAGCGCGCAGTAAGATTGAGAGACATGTGAAAAAAAACTGGTGACAAAAAAGTCAATGACTTACTACGTGTCCAATATGCTTTCCTCAGAAAATCCCATTTGTGGCATGCGTTACTCTGTTGTAATGTTTAATCACGGCAATATCATTTGCCTACACTTTTAGCAAATATTTTGTATTAAACTTTATTGAACGATATAAAAATACAAATATAATTTCCATCAGAACATGTTAGAATCCGAATTTGATTTGAGCAGAGATTATTAACATAAATGGTCGTTAGAACATAAAAAATTGGATATTTATTTTGTTTCAATTCATAAAATATGAGTTTTGTGTGCTGATACTTGAGAGAATAAAATCAATTTTAATTTTTAAAAACCCAACTCAAATCCATTTTGGCTCACTCTAACAGTGCCGGTAATTACTTTGATAACTATATCAAAGGCGAGCCCATGAGATTTTGTTCAATCGCATACGCAGTAGATGAGTGGTTTCAATACTCGGTTCACAGGCGGTGTAGTTAGGTGGTGGGGCGGGGAGGGTGGATTAATGCGGTCAGAAGTACAATAAACAAATGTGATAGAGTTGACTGCCTGACATTTACAAAATCGACAGTGATCAATTGTATTCCAAACATTTCCCGTCGTATCACTGTCATATCGTATTTAATATAATATATCATAGTATATCATCATCATCATAATAATAATAATATATTATAACCTAGTGCTATAATCTAGTTTATTCCATGCATTGTTCATTAAATAAATTGAATTATCTTCAATTTGAAATGATTTTCTATTCTCATCCTTTCGTTTCCATAGTTACTTCGTCATACTTTGACAGCTGTGACCTTTAACCATAACCTGTCAATCATAATCATCATCCTGCCTGTCGATTGGCCCATAGAAAACATTCCATTCTATATCTATGTAAATGGTAGATCACCTTGGAAAACATCAGCTCTATCATTCTTTTTTTAACACATTTATGTCCGTATCTGTGTAGCAATCTATGGATTTTAAACATCTCCATGTTCAACTTGGGAAGACAAGAGTAACCTCCCTTTATAGATATAAATTAGAACAAATTACAGGAAACAATGGCGTTGTAAAAAAATTGAATGATGGTTTATTTAACCATTTTACAACACTATATGGTATTTAATAACGGTATAACACAATATTTAGACAGTAGTAAGACATTTCAAAGATCCAGTTGAGGTAGTACCATTATAGACATGTTAGAATGCGATCGTTATTCCCGATTGATTCCCGATCCATAAAATTACATTTTCAGCTTGGAATTTTGCGATTCTGACGAAAAATTCTGAGGGGAAAAATGTGACAAATACTTATCCTTGTATATAGTGCGCAGTAGCTTTTTATAACATGTAATTTGAGCAAAAATGTGCGCAATATACACGGAATTTAATGGTAAGCATTCGATGTCATAATCAAATATCAAATGTTAGCTGATGTCACAATTAAAATAACGTAGCTCTAACAAAAAATCCAAGTTTGTCACGATTGTGTAGGAATTGTTTGGCTATCATGAATTTACAATTTAGTATACTTTATGTTGAATATTTCGAAACTAATTTTACTGGGAGCTTTGCAACAGAACCCAGTCAAATTAATTTCGAAATATGCAACTGCTCACCTGTATATTAGTTATCTTGAAGTCTAGATTCTTACCTTGAAACCTAGATACTGGGAATTCAGGTTTCAAAGTTTCAAATCGATTCCAACATGCATAAAGCGGCCGTGTATTTATGCTTCAGTTTTGAAGAACTACAAAACTGTTTAACTTATATAAAGGAGCATAAAAGAAAAGATGATGGTCTCGTGGTTGAGGTCAGCTGAAATAGGAAATGCTTGCTGGGTACTACATGATGGTAATACTGGACTGGTTCTAGAAATCAGCTTTTTTAGCATCAGTATTATGAAGCCGTGTGGTCTAAATAGACAGGTGTATGATTGTAGCATATACCCGCTCTGCTTAACTCACCTACTCCAGAATCCCGCTTAATAACCAGATCACCAAGAACTGGCTTGTCACCATACACACTCAGTCTGTGAGTGACCGCACTGTTCCAGATATAACTCTGGTAGCTGTGCACATACATTAGCCGAGTATTTCTAGCAATCTAAAATGAACAGAAATGCGTAAGAACTATGACACATGTGTCTTATAGGTATCTTGATTCAAACTGCTAAAGGCAGTATCTTACATCTCACACATTAAGAGTGTTTAAAGTAAAATATTAAGGAATGGAGGATTCCAGTTTCTCACTCATTCATATTTATGTCATAATAAACTACGTGATGTGTAGGATGACATCATAATCAACTACGTGATGTGTAGGATGACATCATAATCAACTAAGTGATGTGTAGGATGATGTCATAATCAATTACATCATGAATAATGTACCTAAGTTCATCACGAACACTTAATTGATGACAAATTAAGGGTTGTTGTACGAATTGTATGTCTTTACCATTTAATAAACATGCTGTTGAATATTTTGAAATTAATTTGACTTGGCGCTGTTGCTGCGGGTGGTTGCTGCCATAGGCATAGGCATAGGCAGCAACAGCAGCCGGCCAAATTAGTGTCAATATAATCAACAGCTTACCTGTATAGCTTGGAAATTGAGTCAGGAAGTTCAGGGATCGATCAGTCCCAACATGGGCGAAGTGTGGGTGGAGCCTAAGCTAAAGATGGGCTGGACATAGCTAAAACTGGATTCCTCCATTGCACAAATATAGAAACCATCCAATACTATTGCTGAAATGGCATGTTGAAACATGTGAAACAACACAAATCAGTGATCGAGAACTGTCTAGATATATTTATCAACTTTATCAATGACCATGACATTTCACCTTTTGACCCCAACATGAAGAGTGATCGGCAAACACCCTCTCATGCCTGCTGAAGATCCCTCCAGCTAAACTTCAGTTATCATGCCAGTTAGTGAGTTACAGACCGACTGACTGGTCAACTGACAGAGGCAGACAGACAGAGAGACAAGAGACAATCGTCTCACGGCAATGCGTGGCGAGACTAATACCTAGAAAGGGTTTAACATGTTTGGTCTGCGTGTCCAACCACTTTATTTCATCCCAACACCAACTTCAATATTACATTTTATATCAGTTTTAACCAGGAATTGGTTTTAGGGTTTGGTTGGGTCAGGGGTAGAATGGAAACAATCACTTATTATTGCTGAATGTACTCATTGTACTGGTCTCAATAAAGTTGTGTATTTGTGGACATGCTTTTGGAGTTCATTAAATTCCTGACATAGCATTGATATTGAAGAATTTGCTTTTTATAATGGATATTATAGCTCCTGGGACTCTGTATGCCAGATGTTTTCTGTGACTGACATTCATAGAGCCACGGCGACAAACTAGTTAACATGTAGTCTTTTAAGTGAAGTCTGGAATGAAAGCGTGTTTGTTATTCTATCATGTTTGTTTGAACACATAACACCTGGAAAAATTTGAATAATAAAATTATAGGTATGCAAAGACTAAATGTTGAACATTGATTTTATGTACCAGAATTTGAACAAATTACAGGTGTTTTTTTCGGTTTTATGGTTTGTGGATTTTCATATCAGTTATCGGATCATCAGTTTAATACAGGTATATCTGTTTTCAATATAACATTAGCATATATCAGGTAGGTTTGAGCGACTATTGCTTTGAGTCATCATGATCGATTATGTAAGAATAATCATGATTACTCGATTAATCGGCTTGGGTACAAATGATCAAATCATAATACCGAAAAGAATATCAATAACGAATGCTAGTCAGTTTGCAGGACAAGACTATTTTTGAAAATGTATCGCTGGAATGCCTGACTCGATTCTCGGTCATTCTCGGCCAGTCATTCCAGTGATACATTTTCAAACATAGTCTTCTCTTGGTCTGCAAATGGAAATAGGACTACATTCAATGAGCAAAATATCAATTTTTGTAACCAATCGCATTAAAATGTAATTAAATCTAGGATTTACAATATTTTATTCAGTAGAAATTATTCTCGATTATTTGATTGAAATATATATTTTTTAATCATATAAATTCATGATTTAAAAAATAAGCATGATTTTCGATTTAATCACCTAAGCCTACCTATAGCTACACATTGCATCATTTGGAGCGCCGCAATCCTCCATTTCACATAGTGCTCAAACAATAATGGTTAGTAAAACGTGTTTACTGATAGATGTTACTCACTCTGTTTAGAGCACTGTTATAGTTTTTACATGCACACTGCTGCAAGCCTTCAAGTAAAGACCTCTCTATAGCAGTATGATATCGCGGAAGAATATCCAACGTAGCTACCGGGTCATGTGTCTTGTGCCATACTTCTCTGAATTCAACCGACTCCTTGAAATCTACAAATAAAGAAATCACAACATGTATTTATGAATCTAGATGAGCAAGGTTTGTAATTAGTCTGCATCAGTCCCTAGCTTTCACAGCACGCATAATAACCAGTAAATTATGATCTAATTGAGGCATCCAGGTTTAGCTATCCCCCGCCCACACTTTGCCCGTGTTGGGATCGATCGATCCCTGAACTCGTTGACTATTAATTTCCAGTCAACTATACATGTAAGCTGTTGTATATTTTGAAACTAATTTGACTGTGTGCTGTTGCTGTCTATGGCAGCAATAGCGCACAGTCAAATTAGTTTCAAAATATTCAATAGTATGTTTATTAAATAGTAAAAACATACAATTTGTACAAACTAACGGACTATTAAGCATTTAAGATGGACCAAATCGAGTAATTCATGACATAATTGATAATGACATCAGCCTACACATCACGTAGTTCATTATGACATCATATGCTTGACTAAGAAACCGGATTCTTCAATTGTGGGCTTGGTGATTATGTTTTCTGCCTTAATTAGCAGATGTAAATTATATGTAACCATTTAAATCAAATTTCTGTATAAGTTTGAAAGCCTACAACATTACGTCCAGTGAGCCAAGTTTGATTAAAATTATCCCATGCTTTATGAGGAGTCAGCTTTTAATGGGTTTCATAGGCATTTATGATAATCCAAGATGGCCAAAGGAAAAATTAACTACTCAAATCTCTGTACAAGTTTTTGGAACTCTGCTGTTCTAGGGTCTGTATAATGAAGACTATCACATGGTTCTATTATATTAAGTTTACCACTTTTATGATGAAGCCGGACAAAATGGCCTCTGCAGTGGTCATGAGGAATGTCCATTTGCACGCTAAGAGATTTTTGAAAATTTACGACTGGAATAGCTGGCTCAATGATCGAGCCAGCCATTCTAGTGGCAAAATTTCAAAAATACATCTCATGACCAGCAAATGAGCATTTAATAAGCAAATAATTTTTTGTTTAACCAAAATTAGACATCAAATGGTTAATACATGTATAATTCAGTGATTCATCTGTATTGCAAAGCTGATGATGATCAAACTGCATACTGGACATTTCTGTAGGAAATATGGAAATCTACGTTACAAATGGAAAAAACGTGTCAGGAAACTGGCGCAATTAAGCTAGGAAGAAGTAAATGTACAAAAGAATTTATTATTATCACTCATTCATGTGTGATATTGCTCTAGACAATATTGCGATTTATAATGCATTAAAAATCACGATATCGATATATATTATAGCCACCAACCCAACCCCTCCTCCATGTCCCAGTGTTGAAAGAAATATTGGTTGTTGTTTGACATGGGTAAGCACATTTATAAAAATTGGTAATATAGTCATTATAATGTTTAATGAAAATCAGCTTATGGTTGTTGAATACTTTGAAATTACTGGAAGCTCAAAATATTCAACATGTGACCGTAAATCTTTTGTGACTTTTCCAATCTTCTGTTTAGTATTGTAAAAAATCGTGATCTTGTATCGAATCATGATATATCAGAATATTGAAAAATGGTTCACCTCTACTACCAGTCTACCACTGACACGATCGACCAATGAGATTGAAAAGTATCAAATTCCTAATAAGCAAGCCATAAATAAAACCTAAATATTGGCATTTTACTGTTACAATCCTTCAACAATAGCAATTTTGATTGATTTGATTGGTTGAAGGTGGCTATGCTGGAAGACGTAAATTAATTTTAAGCACTAATGGGCTCGATCCTACTAACCGGTTTTAAAACTAGGTCATCAAAGATGGTTGCTAATCAAATTGACTAATCAACATCTTTCAAACACACTTGTTTCAGCCCATGGGCTAGATGATGTTTCTTGACTTTCTAATCAATCATCCAAGCACAGATGTTTTAACGAATCCCTAAAAATAGCACGAAGTCCAAGCTGTCTGCCATCCAAATCGACCAATCAGAACAATCAAACATTTGAACAATCTAGGATCTCTATGATCGAAGAACGCTTCCAGACAAATTTGATTTAAATCAGCCAACAGATTCTTGAGAAAGCTGTTTGAAGCATTCCATTCTTTTCTTACAGGAGTTTTGACGGGAAAATAATCCAAGCTTGTTACCGATCTTTTTATCTGGCAAAAGCAAGTGTAAAAATTGACATTTCCATATATACATGTACACACACAAAAAGCAATAATCACCATCAAAATCCATTAAATTAAAAAAATCCAAGCTACATTCTGATTGGTCCAATATGGTCATGATTTGCCGTATAAACTTTGCTTGAACAACCTTTAATGTTAGTCCCTAATCATATTTCCTAAATTTAGGCCTGATCCATTCAGTGGTTCTGTTTTTTAGAAAACTAACGTGAAGTTTCTTGACTTTCAAATTACTCGACCAGGTTGTTTCAAAGATGTTTAAAGACATTTCTAAAAATAGCACAGAATCGAAAATGGCCACCCAAATCGACTAATCAGCTTGATTTGCGCAATCTTGGATCTCTATGACCCAAGGACACTTCCTGACAACGTTGATTGAAATTGGCCCAGTGGTTCTTGAGAGGCTGATTAAAGCGAATGTTCACGACAGATGAGCAGATGATGGACGGATGTTGGGTAGTTGCCACGGCATAAGCTCACTTGATATTTCAGACCATGTGAGCTAAAAATGAATCCTGAAGAAGAATGAGGTTACAAATTACATTTTTCTTTGATACATGTATGAAATTTGTCTGATTTGTAATGGTTATATTGACACATGAAAAGGTAGCTTTTCATTAATTAAATGGTATCAAAAAATAAATATGCTGCATGCTGGAACCGACACACAGAACCGACACTTATGTCAACACACAGAATAAGCTATTGCTTGACGCATAATAATAGTTATCATACCAGAATCTCTTGGACTAAGGATTAGCTCCACGGCTTGTTTCAAGTCTTCACAAAGCAATGATCTAAAGGAAAATGTGATAATTATTAGTTCCCTGATATTAATTTCTTTTAAAGAACTTTAACGATATAAGATCACTACGATCACTATTGGTAACATGTCCCCTTTACAGTAATCCAGCTAAGATAGAAATTGAACCCTAAATGAATTCTTCTCATACACAAAAAATCTTAAAGTGAACATATATTAATAAAGACGTTTTGGAGTAAAGATTTAAGTATTTCAGGAGATAATTCACCAAAATTACCAAAAATAAGGACAGATTTTACAGAAACTCAATTCCAACTGATATCCTGTGACATAAAATCTGAAGTGAATCCATGCAGACTTTTTATAGTTACAGGCAGGATATGTTCGCGAAACTAGTTTTTTGATTAATTTAAAGTTTTAATGGGAGAGAACTCGAGGAGAAAATGGAATGATCTTGATGAAGTGATCCCATTTCCATGTTTTGTCACACAGGGTTCATATTAATTTCATGGTGCGAAATCTAATGAGTTTTCCGTGACAAAAATAACATAATTTCATGACACTGAAGACAATAATGGTGTTCATACCATACAGTGTTTTCCTTCTATGATTCTGCACAACAGATAACATTTTGAACACAAAACTAATTTCTTTGAACACGAGAGATAAATTATGAAAAATCAATTACAATTTAATAAATATTCCGTGAAATATTTTGTCGACTAGCCACAACAGCTTCCAGCCAATTTATTTTTAAAACAACCAACACCTTATGTGTATAATTGATTGTCTTAAACTAAATAATCATACAGGAATTTCAATGTTCAAATGGTTAACATTCCACGACTGCTCACAGTTCCTTGACCTATGAGAAAACATAGGCCTATTGATTTTCCAGTATTTCCAGGCCTTGAGCAAGAAGTTCTTTTGAAAGTTTACATTCCACTGCAATGACTGGTGCGGTTATCGAGCCAGCCATTCCAGGTGGGAATTTTCAAAAATAGTATTCAGGTCATCTAGAAATGGACATTTCTCAAGCCAACTGCTCAAGCCATTTTGGCCAGCTTGAGTATTAAGGGGTTAATCTTCAGTTTCCATGGTTTTCCAGTATTTTCATAACATGTATGAACACTGTTCAAAGTACCGGTGAACCAAACTCGGAACTAATCCATGTACATAACCGTTGCTCTGAAAATTAATTAAGACTGACAGAAAAACCGGCAGACAGATGTACTAGAAAATAAGCCTAATGGGTGTTTCAAGAGAAAATATGATAAGCTCTACTAAGCTTTAGTCAAAATTAATCATCGACAATACCTGCCAATATGATGTGTCGGTACAGATGTTGTTCCAAATCTCTGCATGCCGTAATAGTTGATAAATCCATGATCTCTCAACAGATGCAAGGCTTTATTTATCTGTTCATCTGAACCTATCACATTCCTGGATAGAAGTATATTAATCATGTTAATAAATATATCACATCTTTTATAACTCAATTGAAATGAAAGGTTTTATTTTATTATTATCATTAATATTATTATCAATATTAATAATAATAATTTAATAACAAGATAAATGAAATAAAAAATTTCCAGTCCTTCATCCTTATACAGATAGATCATTTGGAAAAGAAAACATTTCAGAACGCTCTACGAATTTCGCAGAGTGGATAAAACTCTCCTTTCGAACAATATCTTTTGTTGAATCATCTTTCTGTTTCGTAAAACATGTTTGGAGGTGAAACAGTCTTTTATCTTTTTTATAAATATACAAAAAATAGCACGAAAATAGAACACATTTCACGCTAGAAAATCTTACCATCTTACGCCTATGCTTAATGTATACCTTATATCCATCATCGCGGGAGTGAAATAATTAACTGGGACCGCCTAAATATTGCACATACTTTAATAAACATTGTTTATTTCATCAAAATTAATCCAAATTTTGACATAAAATGTTGTCGAGATAAAATAGAAATCGCGGGATTTCTCAGCTACCGCTTATTGTCTCCCTTTGTATGACAAGTTCAAGTTGTTACTCGAGTAGCGCGAAGATGCTAATATTACTACCCAGATAGTGGCTCAATCCACATATATATACATATAGGACGGGAGCTTCGAGTAGCTACGAGAGTGATGGCGTAAACTCTCCCTATTGCGGAAGCTGATTAATACTCGGTAGAATCGTCTGCATTTTACGGACCTAAAAACTGGACTCGGGAACTCGAAGTTATTTCAAAATTTCATTTCAAATCTCATTTTATTTAACATTTATACGTTATTTAACTCCCAAATTTTTTTTTATTTACACAAACTGCTGAAATTGGGATGCCTATTAGATACATTTGATGGGTTTTTTATTCACAATGATTTAACAAAATACATACATTGCTGTCCGACTGGACATCACATTTACCGGTCATCGAAGACAATTCTCGGACATGTCCGGACAATATGGACATTTTTGAAGCCCTGATATATATATATATATATATATATATATATATATATATATCATAAGAATATCACACAACGGATGTATGGAGTAGCTGCTTTTAAAGAAAGTTTGGTTGAAATCGAATATTATAGATACAAAGTGGTCTAAAAGAGCACCCCTTTACTGCATTTGGGATGGCTGCCTTATGTCTATCAACTATGCTATAATTAATTTTAACTAGTCAAATATGTGTAGTATTGGTTAAACAAACACTTACGATTATCTATTATTACATATCTGTTTATTATCCCCATGCTTTTCGAAGAAAAGTTGGGGATTATGTGATTGAGACCAGGCCGTCTGTGCACTTATCGACTGTAACGCATCTCTTTCTAGACCGTTTAAGATAGAAACTTGAAATCTTGGGGATGATTATACCTATGGACAAGGATGTGCATGACTTTTGGAATTTTGTTCTGACACCCCGGGCTGGGTACAGCGGGTCAAAATGTCAAAATTGCCCAGTAATTATTCCCACATTTTTCGAAGCTATCCCCACGCTTTTCGAAGAAAAGGTGGGGATTATGTGATGCGACCCGTGTGCGTATGCGCCCGCCATCTTATCGATTGTAACGCATCTCCTTCTAGACCGATTAAGATAGAAACTTGAAACCTTGGGGATGATCATACCTATGGGCAAGGATGTGCATGACACTTTTGGAATTTTGTTCTGAACCCCTGGGACTGGGCCCAGGGAGTCAAAAGTTCAAAATTGGCCAGTAATTATCGATTGCGATGCAACTCCTCATAGACCATTTCAGATAGAAACTTTAAACTTTGAGGATGATTGCACATATGGACAGGGATGTGCATGGCACTTGGAATTTTGGCATGATCCCCAGGAGTGGGGCCCTGGGGGTGGGGAATGTGGGGTCAAAAAGTAAATTTTTCCAAATGTTGTCATGTCACATATCATTTTCAAGCCAATGATTAGTAGGCTACAGTACACGGAACTATTGTGATCTTGGGTCAAACTGAGGGTAAGGGAGGGGGGGGGGGGGGGGGGGGGGGTTTAAAAGTGGGCACCAATCGATTGTAAAGCAACTCCTAGACCATTTCACATAGAAACTTGAAACTTTGGGTATTATTACACATATGGCCAGGGATGTGCATGGTACTTTTGAAATTTTGTTATTATGACCCCCATGGGTGAGACTCAGGTGGGGGTCAAAAATTAAATTTATAAAGGGGGTCATGTCACATATGATTTTGAAGTCCATGAGTAGTAGACTACAGTACAAGGAATTATTTTGATCTTGGGTCAAACTGAGGGTAGTGGCGGGGTCAAAAGGCCAAAATTGGGCACCAATCGATTGTAACGCAACTCTTCGCACACCATTTTAGATAGAAATTTGAAACTTTGGGGATAATTACACCTATGGGCAAGGATGTGCATGACACATTGGAATTTTGATGTCACGCTCAGGGGCAGGAGTGGGGGGAAATGGTAGACAAAAAATAAATTTTATCAAATGTAGTCATGTCACATATCATTTTGAAGCTTATAGTTAGTAGACACTGAGGGCAGTGGCCAAGGGTCAAATGGGCAAATTGAGCATCAGCCAATTGTAGTGGAACTACGCACGCACCTTCTCAAATAGAAATTTGAAACTTCAAATGGGGATCATTGCATTTCATTTTGAAACCCATTACCCATTGAAACTACATTTCAAGGAATTTATTGTGTTTTGGGTCAAAGTGAGGGTAAAGCTCGACGTGATGAATGCGTGGGGATTTGCGATGGCATGCCATTGACTGCGCATTCTAGTATATATATATATATATATATATATATATATATATATATTTATTATTACATCCATACCTGAGTACCACAGTGAATCTGTTTCCAAGAAGATCGCCAAGTTTGAGAGCCTCGGAAACAAAACTGCAAAGAAAATGCAGTGGAAAAATACAACATACCAATCACTACGCAGCAAGCCATTTAGATCACTCTGTCGAGCTACTCTCCATATAGAATAAAGAACAAAAGGGCCTGGGCCTGCGCATGTCACGTTTCCCATTTAAATTTTTTTTTTAATTTAACATTCTGCCGAGTTCTAGGGCACCAGACATCATTCAGATCAAAAACTCAAACCATCCTCCACTTCACAATGGGATCAACAAAAACCATCTTATTATTCCCACATTTTGAAAAAAACATCAGGGATATTATAATTCATCCATCATGCTATCTCCTCCAAAAATATTGGGTGAAATTCAACCAAATTTGCTACATGTATGTGGGTTACCCTTTGATTGCACTTTGCAAGACATTTGGATTAGGCTCCGACCCCTGAGGATCACGGGCAGTGTCAAAGGTTCAAATATCATGAAAACTGTCCATCACACTATCTCCTCCAAAACACTTGTATGGAATTCAACTAAATTTCATATGTGAGTTGCCCATTATCCCCAATTGCGGATTGCATGATGACATTGCTGTTTGACTCTGCCCCCTTGGGGGGGGGGGGGGGGGGGGGTTAGAGTCCAATGGTCAAATATCCTAAAAATTGTCCTTCATGTTATCTCCCAAACCGATGTGTGGAATGCAAACAAATAAAGTACATGATTTATCTATATAATTGTGGATTACGTAACAACAATAATGTTTGGCTCCACCCAAAAGGCTGTGCATGGGGAAGGTGTCAAAAGGTTAAGAAATTGATTTTAATGCTACTACTTCAAAACCGGTGGACGGAATTCAACCAGAGGTCAAAGCAGTGAACATGGGGATTTGCTATGACGTGTCATTGACCGAGCATTCTAGTTTATTTGTGTTAAACAGGCATCAATCTAAGTAAAATTGCCTGTGACATGCATCACAACACTAAAACTATTTACATGACTTAGACTAGTGCAAATTGAAACTTGTGAATGGTATATTTAATCATAGTAAAAGAAGCTTAACCTTAACAACTGTTAGTGATCTCCTTTGAGACCTGCTCAACAGTGTGCTTTGGGCAGTCATTGCGTCTTAATCCAGTGAGGGTAAAAATCAGTAAGGAAAATCTAATTAAATTTGCTTATAGACTCCATTTGCAGGCTAAGAATCTATTTTGAAAATTTATCACTTGATTGATTTGCTCGGCTATCAAGCCAGTCATCCCAGTGGTAAATCCTCAAAAATTGTAATCTCTTGGCCTGTAAATGGACATTCCTCAAGAGCACGGCCTAAACCACTTTTGGCCAGCTTGGCCACTGATCAATTAATGCTGTACATGTATGTACAGGGCTTGAAAGTGAGTAATCAGTCAAAAGGGTCAGTGACAAGTAAATTATGTTAGCCACAAGGATTGCATTCAAGTCCTTATATGACCGATGCAGCAATCTTTATTAACCATTACTCTGTACAGAATGATGAGATTGTATTATTCATTTCCACTTTGCATGGGATCTGAAGCAATTTTGAAAATAATATTGCTGTAGACTGTTACAACTTTCACATTGTTTTCAAAAATGTCTCCAGTTTCCTGGAGTTTGGTGCATAGCAGTAATTAAATAATTTTAATGTACAGTCACGGATGGCAATATTAATAATCCAGTGGGCTGGACAATACTCAAGTAGTACAACTCAGTAATAAGTTAGTCTGTCCCAGGGGCCAAAACCTGCCTAGAACAAAAGCAAAATGGGACAGCATTGTATCATTGACGTAGCTGCATAAGACTTGTGAATGTGTGAGGAAAATGTTTGAATATGCTTAACTCTTTCACCGACAAATCTCTGAAAAAGTACATTCTTTACGACATAAAACTTGTTCTGTTGAATTCTAAGGCAGCAACGGCTTCCAGTCAAATTAATTTCAAAATATTCAACTGTTTTCCTGTATTCCGGAAATGAATATGAGAGAATATAGGGAATTCATCGGTGAAGGGTTAACAGAAAATAGAAATGTAGTATAAATCAATAAGTAAATGTCCAGTCGATCTTTACTGCCTTTCACATACAAACCCAAAATGAAATAGAGATGGAACTGGACCATGACGTATATGTAATATGAATCCTGTCTCACTCAGTCAGTCAGTCAGTTTTCTAACTCTTTAATCTCTAAGACGGCCCAAATTGGCTTCTGTCGTGGTCTTGGTAAATGTCCATTCAAGAGTACTTTTTTCAACATTTACTACTGGAATGACTGGCTCGATAGTAATGCCAGCCATTAATGCTAGATTTTCAAAAATAGCCTCTTCCTAGCCTGTAAATTGACATTTTCTAAGAGAAAATTTACATTTTCTTGACCAAATTTAAGGATTAACGAAGTAAAAGAATTAGAAACGGACACAGAATTTGTCCTCTGTCATAGCAAGAACATACACTTGTCAGAAAATGCTCCGTCAGGTTTCTCATTTCTGATCAATGTACCTACACACAAGCTGGCGCATTCTAAACCAAATTTCTATTCACCTTGGCTGAGACAATGGAGGGATATGATCTTTCACTCAAGTATTTGACGTCATAATCAAATACATTACTTGTGTTTATTTGTTAACTGATGTCAAAATCAAAACTAGATTGGATGGTTGATGGCGCGGCATCGCAAATGACCACTTTGAACTTTTGACTGGGAGCAGTTGCTGCCATAGCCAGCAACAGCCTCCAGTCAAATTAGTTTCAAAATTTTCAACAGCTTACCTGAGAGTAGTTTCCTTGAGATTTAAATTCTGGGAATTCAGGTTTCAAAGGTTCAAATCGATTCCAAGAAGCATACAAAGTAGAGGGGCTTAGCTAGAAATGAGCAGGACTTAGCTAGCAATGGATCCCTCTGTAGCGGATAGGTCAATAAATTTAATATACAGAATTATCAGCATAAAAGGATCCTTGATCGTACTAGAATTTGAAAATCAATTCTTATTTATGCATCCTCTCAATATCGTGACCAAGATGCAAGTTAAAAATTCCATAAATATTAACAAAAGCACCCCTGAATCCAAACATTTCAGACAAACACACCACAAATTTACATAGCGTAAGCAATTTGCTGCAAACAAGAATTTTTTAAACCCTGACACTGCATCTTTTCAAAGCACTTTGAGATTATGTCTGGACAAGAAACTTTTGATGAATTTTAAGTTTGTCATGAGAGATAACTCTGGGGAATATAACCGATTTTTCTGAACCACAATCACAACTGAGGTTCTCTCACATGGTATCTATCTTGGAAATTAGAACTGAATATGTGTAGACATTTTCAAGCTATCTGGCAGCAAACATATTTCCACCAAATTTAAAGTCTGCCATGGGAGATACATGTAACTCGAACATTAATGGATAGATTTCACTGAAAAACATAATGGAACTGTGTTTCCATATAATATATCAACTTTGAGTGTAGGTTCAGAATTCTTTGAAATCTGGGCAGGGCACGACAATTGTGATTAATATTTATCAATAACTCTCCCTTATGGAGCGAATTCATCGAAACGGAAATAATAGCACTGCGTATCGAAATAATATGGCCAAAGAAAAAAGAATGTCAGCATACTGTAGCTTCAAAACTCTTCGAGATCTGGCCCGAAATAGACAATTTTGAATAATTTCGTTTTTCAGGGGAGATAATTCTGGCAAACATGGATGGACTTAGCCGAAAAAGGCACATGTGCATCTTCAGGTGGTACTGGTAACATTTTACAGTTTTTTCAGGAATCACAACTAAATTTATGAGGAGTTGTGATGACAATAAATTATTGGCAGAGATAGATGGACAAACAATCTGAACAGACAGATAGACATACATAGATATGGAGAGTACATACACGTACACTTCTTAAGGTAAAGATAACATTTACCAAGTTTCTAAACAATTGCAACTAAACTGTAGGAGTTGCGTTGACAAAGCATGCTTGCCAGAACTGAACTGACAGACAGACAGCGTCTGGACAGATGGATGGACATACATGCATACGGACAGCATATGCACATCTACATATGGTAATGATAACACTTAGGAAGTTTAAAACAAA
The DNA here is from genome assembly GCA_034401795.1 of Chaetoderma sp. LZ-2023a. Lineage (NCBI taxonomy): Eukaryota > Metazoa > Mollusca > Caudofoveata > Chaetodermatida > Chaetodermatidae > Chaetoderma > Chaetoderma sp. LZ-2023a. Next base: position 80,159,942 of record CM067371.1, on the reverse strand, counting down.
TTGCAACTGTAGGATTTGCGTTGACAAGAAATGATTGTCTGAGATATAGCAGACACATGGATAGACATACAGGCATATGGCTAGACCATGCATATCTGTAGGTGGTAATGATAACATGTAAACAGTTTTAAAAGAATCGCAACTAAACTCTCGGAGGAATTGTGTTGACAAGATATGTGTGGCAGCAATGGACAGGCAGACAGGCATTCTGGACAGAGAGGCGGACATACAGGCATCTGAACAGCACATACACATATTCAGGTGGTAATGGTTAACTTTACCAAGTTTCAAAAGAATTGTAGCTAAACCGTTGCATTGACAAGAAGTGGACAGACCGGGGCAGGGGCGGATAAAAACGTAAACACAGATTTGATGATTTATCACAATTTCGAAAAGAGCAATTTAGTGCTATAATGGCAACAGACTTCTTTGATTTCATACATAAAATCTTTTGTGGTGTGGTTCCTCTCTACAGAATCAGGAATGTTTGTGCAATAACAGTTGCACATCCCACATATTTTACTATGAAATGGTCAAACTGTCTAGACGTACTTAAGATTGTTCCACTCTTTCCAATAGTGATGTCGCATAACTAAAATAATGTTTCATGCTAAGAAACCTGTGTATGCACTGGTCATAATACACAACACTAACAAATACAATAGGAGATTGTCACGTTTTTGTCTGGAGATCCTCTGTAATGGTAAGATTCTTTGTTGTGTTAAAATTTAAGTCAAATCAGAACAGTAGATACAGCACTATACACACAAAAACACACACAGACATACCCGAATGCAAAATCTTCCCATTAAGGGGGGAGGGCAGTCATGAACATGGGAGACAAAAATTGAATTTATCCATATAAATTAGTATACAGTAACTGTAACAATACACCAAGACAATTATATTACACCATCTCCCCAACCTCATCCTCCCAACCCCATCCCACACCAAAATTGAAGATTTCAAAATTTATTCATAGCCCAGAACTCTGGCCTCTAGTTCAAGCCCGTCATATATGCAGCATTGATGCATACCCCTGTATATTATCATCGAAGCAATAAAGATAACATATTCATGCATTTATACTGGTACCTGAAATTTCCTAAAGCCATATTCTGTAGTGTGCTGTTTAAACTGTGCAATTTCTCAGCAGGAACCCTATCAAGTGGAAACAGATTAGAGATACAGAGAAAAGATATCTTATGCTTTGAAGTATCCTAATCCATGGGGAAATATCTATTACCTGAAAGGTGTATGTTAATGAGCAGTGTTTGAATCATAACACACAATAAATACATGTAGTATACTCAACACCCTTTCAAGCCAAACATCTGGTAGTTATTTTGAAATTAATTTACATGCAACTGGAAAATATATAACTGCAGCCTCCAGTCAAATTGTTTTTCAAATATTTTAGATAAAATATCTAAGCTAGGCTTTTTAGCTTGACTGAAATCTTTTAACGTGAATGTTCTATTACCTGAACGCTGTGATATTCTGAGTTGTCTTCGCACGTCTGTCTTTAGTTCCCGCATAGGAAAACACATTACTCCTCAATCTATAAAACACACATATCTTCTAGCACATAAACATAACAACAATAATAAATCTATTACTTTACATATATTGCACATTGTTTGATAATTGATGCCTCAGATATATATCAATTCAATGATCAGAAAGAACAAATTGGGAGTCAAGGATAAAGCAACTCTACTTGGATTATTTTTTATATTTTTAAAATTAATAATAGTGCCTAATCAGAACTAACCAGGCACACATGCCAGGGACAGATTTGGCTTTTGCAATGTTCTAGTCAATAGATCCAAATACCATTTTCGCTAACCAAATAGAAAATATTTTAGGCAAATCGTTACTTCAATGTCACTTATGAACATGTTTGCAGTCCATCATCATCAGTTAATACTATCAATTTTACATTCCAGATACAATAGGATCTTAATATATAAGAAAGGTGTTGACTATTTTGAAACTAATATGACTGACAGCTGCTGCTTCCTTATGCAGCAGCATCTTTCAGTCATATTAGTTTCAAAATATTCAACAACGTATACAGGAATTTTTGCTTTGCAATTGTAATGCTGTAATTAATCAGGATTCAGCCAATCAAGAAAATTAAATTAATTATAATCACTAGTCAATGATTTAGCTAAATTTCTGCTTTTCATTAGCCAGATTTCGGTTTTAGTAGCATTTGGCTAATACACCTTTCCCACATTAGCGTAATTTGGGAAAATACCTTCCCTGAATGCATCGTGCAAACCACTTCCGACTGGTAACCACGATAGCTGACGAGCAAACAGCATTACTTTACTATGGGAATCAGATACAGTGTACTTTAGGCAGTGCATATGAAAAACTATGTTCATAATATTTTTGAACTCATACATCATTGGAAAGCTAAGCCAATTTTCTATACATTTCTGTATTAGTTTTTATAGTTTTATAAAATTTAATACAGTTGATTGCAACTTTAAAATATCCCCTATTGTCCACTTGATTTAATGAATCGAAGTCGAATGCTGTATTTTATATACGCAAATAACGCAAGTGAAAATGTTACAAAAATATAAGACATAACGCATTAATGTCTCGGCAATTGAATGCGCTTTCCAATGATATATGATTCAAATAATATAAAGATTTTCATTTAACATAGGAACGGTTTAGATTGCGGTGTCTTTTAGTGCGAAAGTAACTCAACGCGGGTCAGCGGCTTGTTGGCGGCGGTACCAGCCAGCAGCAGTTTTGCTCCGAGAATTGATTTAGGGGAATACCGGCGTAATGACGTCAATGTGGGAAAGGTGTATTGGCTAGTGGGTAGATCAGTCCCTGCATGCAGAACTACCAACAGTAGCCAAGGCAGAACTATTCACAATACCTAATTTTGACTACTCAGAGTAATCTAGTAGAACTATCCACAGGCCACAGTACCTAATCAGATTCACACACAGCAACTGAACAGAACCACACACAGCACCTGAGCAGATATAATCAAAGTACCTGATAAGAGCTACAAATAGTAATGGTACCTGAGCAGCTTAGCAAGGAAGTTGACTGTATCCATGGTATCTTTGTTCTCTTTGTAAAGCACAAATTGGCAGTAGGAGGGCCTCTCCCGTGGCCACCAATTATGTCTATCGTCCCCTACTACATGTAATATAAGAAGACATAGGCTAACAGTAGGATAACATGTTAAAAATACCACAAAAGATTCACAGGTCAATTAAAAATAATGAATAAGTTAATATCTATTGCAACAAGAGGCCCAAGGTGCTTGTATCGCTCACCTAGAACACAGATTTTTCAACGAGACAGGTCATCGCCTATAAGTAGAACCTTAAGGTTTGGCCAGAACTGCAACAACAACAAGATGCCCAATGGACCTGTATTGCTCACCTAGAACATTGGCATTTCACCTAATCTTATCTTTCAGTCAAATGGTTTAGTTTTCGCGATATTGACAACAATCTCCGGACTGTTTCTTTGCATTAGTGATTTTGAACAATGTTTAAGCCAAAATAGATGATATCAGTGCTAACAACAGCTGGTTTCTTAACTGTCTCACTGCTGCAAGCCAGTGCAGCCAATAATTTAAATTTTCAAAAGCTCTTGACTTGTTGAATATTTTGAAAGCTATTCGACTGAAAGTTGTTGGCGGCTTAGCCAACAACAACTTTCAGTCCAATTGTTTTCAAAATATTTATCAGGTTCAGCGATATAACCTTTGGAATATGGTCTCTAAAGGCAGGTAGGTGGTCTTTATAGCAGGCTATTCCCACCACCACCACCACACAATCCATTTAACACATGCGCATCTGGCTGAATCACCAAGTTAGCAGCAGGGGTAGTGTGAGCTGGAGTTGATTTAGAAAATAATTTGACTGAAAGTCATTGCTGCCTTAGGCAGTAACAACTTTCATTGCTGCCTAAGGCAGCAACAACTTTCAATCAAATACATTTCCAAATACTTTTAAGAGCATAAATGTCAGAGCACATAACACATATCTTAAATATTTAGGCAGTGATGGAAAGGTTAATCTGTTAATTGGAGCTTAACCTACTTTGGCAATAAAATCTGACATGGTGATAAATCAGTGGAATATGGGAACAAACCTGTATTTCCCCTATGAAAGTGAGACTGCAAATATTTAATGGGTGATAACTCTTGCATTTGACGTCCTATCAGTTTCATTTTCACAACACCGGTATGCCGACATTAATATTGTGACCAAGTTTGGTGTCAATCCGTCAAGAAATAACAAAATGAGCCGCCATTGTTGGTGACGGACAGACAGATGGATGGACGGACATACTGAAGACGGACAGGGTCATCGTTATACGACAACTGACTGACAAGTAAGCCGAGTTAAGAAAACCAATTTTGGCTTCAAAATCCATCGAATAAAAAAATTGAATATGGCAGACAAACATGCTAAAATTTGATTGGTCCTTGGTGGCCATGTTTTTTACCTATCAACTTCCCACGAACAAACTTTAATGGCCCTTAGTCCATAATCATATTCCCAAAATTTCAGCCCGATCCGTTCAGCGGTTCTGCAGGTCGTTTTCACGAAAACTAGGTCATCCAAGATGGCCGCCGAACCATTTGGCCAATCAAGTTCGTTCAAACAAACTTGGATCAACTCTTGCCCTATATGATATTTTGTGAGTTTTGAATCGATCCACCAAGTGGTTTCGGAGATTTTTAGAGGTTTCTAAAAATCGGCCATAATCCAAGATGGTCACTGGCAAAATTGGCCAATCAACTTCCTTTGAACAAACTTAGATCTGTATGCCCTAAGGATGCTGCCTGCCAAATATGATTCAAATGGGCCCAGGAGTTCTTGAGACGAAGTCGTTTAAAGAAAAAGTTGACGGACGGATGGACATACGCCAGACAGACGACGGACGGTCGCCATAGCATAAGCTCACTTGGTCATTCTGGCCAGGTGAGCTAACAAGGATGTGTCGTATTACATTTGGTTAAAATCTGTCCACTGGTTCTCCAGAAGAATCCAAGATGGCTGATCAGCTTCATTTGAATGAATTTGGATCTCTGTGCCCTAAAGATACTTTAATTAAAATCGGTCTAGTCATTCTCAAGAATAATCTTAATTTCCTTAATTGCTTTAGTATGGGAGCTTTTGACAGGAAAACAATCCAAGATGGCCACCATAGCATTTATCTTATGTTTGTTTCGAAAATGGCAAATTTGAAAATCAGCATAAGCAAAAATCTTTACAAAATCAATTTCCAGTTGACAAAATTCAAATAAAACAATCAAACATGGCCACCAAACAGGCTGCATTTTTATTGGTCTTGGTAAACTATACAGCTAAGCTGTTGAATATATTATATCACCTTCCCTTGAACAAACCTTAATGGCCCTAAGTGTCTAACCATATCTCCTAAATTTCAGCCTGATCCATACAGCGGTTCTGGAGAGGCCGTAAAACTAGATCATCCAAGATGGCCACTGAAGTAATTGCCAATCAAGTTCAAGTTTGGCTGTTATCTAAGATGATGTTTCATGTTTCGAATCAATTCGAGTGGTTTCGGAGAAGATTTTTAAAGACATTTCTAAAAATCAGACAAAATCCAACATGGCCGATCGGCTTCCTTTGAACAAACATGGATCCCTATGCCCTAAGGATGCTTCCTGTCTGAAATTGGCACAGTGGTTTTTGAGAAGTTGGAAGAGGGGATGATGGGCAAACAACCGACAGACACCATGGCATAAGCTGACTTGGCCATTCTGGGCAGGTGAGCCAATAAATTTACCACAAGGCATTGATGATGTTATTGTATATAATTAGGTATAGCAGTGTAGGAGCATCAGCAATGCATAGTGTTGTAAACATGTACAACGTATGCACACATGTACACACACACGTACACACACACGCATTACACACGTATGCAGACACACAAATAAGCATCCATATAACATCATGATATTAACAACAGAGGGAGGCTGGAGCAGGTGTGAGATGCACATACTCAAAATAATATAAATTAATCAGTTAACAGTCAAGCTGGCCAAAATTGGCAACTGGCCTCTGAAGTGATCTGAAGAAATGTTCATCTGCAGGTCAAGAGAAAATGTTTAAATGAAGATTTAACGCTGGAATGCCTGACTCGATAACTGAGCCAATTATTTCAGTGGTATATTTTCAAACATAGTGTTCTTTGACCTGCAAATTCACATTCATTAAGTAAATATTTTCTTGACCAAATTTGACCATTAAAGAGGTAATCAGCTGAAGTCAACGATTAATAGAGATTTGGGTTTAGAACTTATACTCTATTAGATCATTGTGGTTAATGAAGTCCTGGTGATCTGAACAACATATCACGAATCAATAAGGACTTAATTCAAACTTAATGTAGTGTAATTATCCCCACACGTTTTAACAAACCGGAGGAGATATTGCAATCATTTCGGTCTGTCCATCTGGCTATCAGCCGTTATCTCCTCCAAAACTGTTTGGTGGAATTCAACCAAATTCGCTATGTGAGTTGGCTATATGAGTGCAGACAGCAAGAAGACAAATTTACATTAGGCTGCGCCACCACACTGAGGGTGGAGGTGGGTACAGAATTCAACCATTTGGTATGTTAGTTACCATATGATTGTGGATTGCAAGACAACATTTAAATTAGGTTCCATCACAATCATGCAGGTGGAGTAGTGTGTGTGAGTGTGTGTGTTGGTGGGTGTGGGGGGGGGGGAGCAGAACGTCAAACTTGGTAAAAGCATGGGGAGTGATTTGAAATGGCGTGCCATCGACTGTGCATCCTAGTTAAAGTTTCACGTAATTAGGAATCCATGGCTAATATACATGATAGCAAGAGAGTGATCCATTTCTATCTATATTTAGCTACGTTCTGTCCACTTTTTTACTAGTGCTGGAATCGGTTCAATATTTTGATACCTGAACTCCCAGTATTTAAATTTTGAGGTAACTGTTTTGTAAATATAGCTAAGGTGTTGAATATTTTGAAACTAGTTGAATATTTTGAAACTAGTTGAATATTTTGAAACTAGTTGAACAGTCGCCTATAGCAGCCACAGCACCCACTCAAATTAGTTTCAAAATATTCAACTGAATGCTTACATGTACATGTATCAAACTGTAAATTCATCATCAAACACATACAATTCGTACACTTTCACGACAGACTTCAATTTTCATGCCGGAGCCTTTGTCATTTTGATTGTGATGTCAGCTAACAAGTTAAGTATTTGATTATGAAGCCAGATACGTGAGTGACAGATTGGATCCGTCTATTCATTTGGTTGGATACACTGTCATGTTATTTGTATAACCATACCTTTGTGCTTGACGAGGATAGCTTTGCCTCCTTTGTTTTCTTGTGTGGTACTATCAAGACCTGGGAATCCAGCACGAATCGCTTCATGAATCTTAGTCCGGCGTACTTTATCATCACATGACTGGAGAGTACAAAACAACATCACGCTACAACAATGCTAGGTACAGGCAGATAATAGGACCCATCCACTAGGCCAACGCTAACATAGAACCTCACAAAAAGGGGTGGGGGGAGGAGGACTACTCATGGATTACAAGATTAGTGATAGTAACAAGCTATATCTCAACCTATTAACCCTCGAATTTGTTTAAAAAAGAATTCCAGTTTTCTCACTTAAAAAATTTCCCTTTGCAGACCAAGAGAATACTATTTTTGAAAATTTACCACTCGAATAACTGACTCGGTTATCGAGACAGTCATTCCAGTGGCAAATTTTCAAAAAAACAGTATTCTCTTAGTCTGCAAATGGACAGTTTCCAAGACAACTGCAGATGCCTATTTTGGCGTGATTACTTACCAACATATACCATCATTTCTTGACTAAAGGCCGCCATCGAATGTAGGACGCTGTCCCAAATTTGACCGAAATGTGGCCAAAAAAATCTTGTATTCAAGTATAAGACGCTGTTAAATTTAGAAAAACGTACCTTTAAAAAATCGAAAATTGGTATCAAAAGTTACCATCACTCAGCACTATGTTTAATGTATGCCTACAAAATATCATGGTGGAAGAGAAATTATTAAATAGGATCGCCTAAATATTCTGTATCTTCAATAAAGATCATTTATTACATTAAAATCAATCTAATTTTGGCATAAAATGTCGCCTTGAAAATATAGAAATCACGTGATATTATGAATGTGGTAAGATGGTCACTAGTTGTAATGGCTCCTTTGCGTTTAGAGGCACTGTGTGACCTTATGAGCTAACGGGAGTTGGTTATCTGGCTCTTTTGCATTTGGAGGCGGTGTGTAATCTTATGCGCTAACGGGAGTTGGTTATCAAACGGGTACGGGAACATTCAGTTCCTATCGCGCAATGATGATATATAGCAATTTCCGAGTCCAGAATATTTGGATCTGAGTACTCGCTCTAATTAGAATAAACATCTTTTGCGATTGGAGGCGGATCACGTGATTTACACACATGGATTAATTTTGATGTAATACATGTAAGTGATATTTATTAAAGAATAAGCAATATTTAGGCGCCCCAATTTAATTATTTCAATTCCGCTTGGTGTTTTTGGAGTATACATTAAACAGTCGTCAGGTGGTGCGAATTGTCTACCGTAACATTTAGTTCAATTTCCGTGGTATGATCTTTGACGTTTTAAGAAAAATTTTGACCCAGAAATGTGCTCAAGGAATGTACTTGATTACTTTTTTCTAAAACATGTAATTTGACCCCAAAAAATGCGTCCTTTGGTCAAATTTTCATGGTACATGTACATGTGCTCGATCACACACAAAGTTCTACACTCATACTTCTGTTTTAAAATTAGCTTGATTAAATGATGTACATGGTTAAGGCATCAAGGACTTGCGCATGAATTGGTATAACCAGGGACAGACCTAGCCATTCACCAATTCGCTTTTGAGAATAATTTTCCTGGTTGGCTAATAAAATGTCAAAATAGGCTAATTCACTAATTTAATGTATGTTGGTAGGTCAGTTCCTCTTAAACCATGATGACGCATCAAATTCTATCCAATATTTTATTTCTTACATGACAGGCTGGTCATCTCTTACTTGGTTATTATTAGCCCTAAGATCTAGCGGGATCATAAACGATTAAATTGATAGGTTATTGGTCAATGGTCAGGCTAAGAAAGTCCAGATGTGGCTAATAAGATCCCAAAATAGGCTAATTCACTGGCTAATGATTTCAAATGAGTAGGTCAGTCCCTGTATAACCATTTCAAGAATGAAATCACAGCATATCAATTTCCCAACATGCATATATGGCTAAGCTACTGAAACGAGACTATTTTGAAAACTATTTGACTGATAGCTGTTGCTACCTTAGACACCGAAAAGACTAGTGATATTAATCATTAAATAATAGACAGATTGGTTTCTACAGCGTGTGTGGTTCTTGTTGTATGACCCGGGTCGAGCACTGTTAGCTGTACATTTTACTTGACCACAACCCTGAGGCCTAGAAGACTATACTTGATATTTTATCATCAAAATGACTGGCTCAGTCACCAAGGTACCGAGACATTCTTTTCAGAAGTATATTTTCAATAAGTCTTCTCTTGGCCTGGAAATTTATTGATAGCAGTAATGTTACAGGTATGCGTTAAAAATTGATTCTTTGACTGTTCATCCATAGCCTAATTTTTCATTAAATACAAGTCTAGCAAAACTTCAGTGAATATCACATATTTTCAAAAGGAAATGAAATTTTAAGATTTCTCATAATAGTGTCAACAGAGAAGTGAAATGAAATGACCACCACACCCTACATGTATATATTCATTGCTACAATTTTATTTCCAGCACTCAACTTTGACAGTACACAATACACTGACTTCCCATATCCACTAGTATTTGGTAGGGCCTTATTTATTAGGCATAGTCAAAATTTGCACAATCAATATCAGTTCTCGTAATATGCCATGTTTATACTCCGCTATTCTTTTGGGGTCATTTTCAGAAAATCAATGCATTAAGAAATTGAAATTACAAATTCAAAGCTTTCAAATGCCTAATGTTAGAGAATTTTCGTCACAAGTTACCTGCACTGTGACGGTTGCTGTTTTATCACTGGATTGTAGGAGTTCCTGTAGAGCTGCTCTTTCTGTGTCTGATAATATCTGAGTTACTTCTTCAACAACTTCTGGTGGAGCCTAAGGAATGAAACGGATACTGAATACTACAACACAAAATCCGTATAAAGCCATAGAGTACATGTATAGTAAATTTATCATTTAAATGGCAGGACATTAACAAGTGAGGCCACAGAAAAGCTCAGGAATAACTTTGTTTCCAATGCAAATTAAAAGGGACTGTTGAATATTTTAAACATAGTTGGATTGGAAAACATGGGTGGCTGCCTATGGAAGCAATGTCTTCCAATCAAAATATGTTCAAAATATTCAAAAGAAAATTTCTTACATCACATTGAAAATACTACTAACTAACATGTTTCTGTTTTTATTTGGGAATAATTTAACTTATTTATGAACTGTACTGTATAATGGAGGAATCCAGTTTCAGATTTGCCCCACCCATATCTGGCTAAGCCCACACCCACGCTTAACCCGTGTTGGGATCGATCACTGCACTCACTGACTCTCAATTTCCAGAAAACTATACAAGTAAGCTGTTGATTATGTTGCAACTAATTTGACTGGGTGCTGTATATCCCAGTCAAATTAGTTTAAATTTAAGTATTCAACAGAATGTTTATCAAATAGTACACATAAAATTCCTTCACCAATGCCTAAGCAGTCATCAATCATGATGAACGAAGCTCCGTCATTCAACACATAATTGATTATGACATCAGCCTACATGTGATTTAGTTGATTATGACATCATATGATTGACTGAGCAACTGGATTCATCAATTGTAATATTGGCGTCTTTGACGGGATTGTCCAACATATTGACAGGCTGACTGTCTGTACTGAAAATAATTGATGAAATGTTCGCAGGTAATATCAGCCTTAACTAGATGGCTCGGTCGATGACCCATCATCGTAAATCCAATGTTCACTGCATTGATCTTTTGACCGGGGGGGGGGGGGCAGCTGGTTTTGGAGGAGTTGTGTTGCAATCGATTTCTGTATGCACACACGCGCATGAATGCACACACACACATGCACACGCACGGACAAACGCACACACACAGGCAGAACATCATAAGCCACACTTTTTGTCGAAACGCATGGGGATGATAACACCATCAATAACACGTGCACATACGCAGACATACGTCTGTACATACAGCATATGTGAGAATATATTACATGTAGAATATGAATGTAGATTGTCATTTAAACGTGTGATTCACCTGTTTCTCAATTTTAGGGCCATCAATATCTGTTAATTGCACAATTTTGCCACTTCTGTCCACTTCATTTACCAAGAAATCAGAGTATCTAATAGACATGGTAGAGAAATACAACGCATTTTAAATACATTTCTTTATGTAGGATATAAACATTTTAAGGCTGCGATCAGACTAGCATTCTTCTTATTGCCATTCTGATGGCAACACACTACTCTTTACAGACCATAACAGGAAATCTGGGTGTTCATTTTGGGAACAATGTTGCTTAAGGCTATTGCAGTCATACACCGCAACAGCTTAAAGTACCATTATTTCCAAAATACATGTATGGATTTTTTTGAAAACTTCACTACTAGATAGATCGGTCGATGACGCATCATCACAAATCCCCATGTTCACCGCTTTGAACTTGCGACGCCCCCTATCCCACCCATGGGGGCCGTAGCCAAATGTGTATGCGCTTTTACACTCCGCAATCAAATTTGGTTGAATTTCATCCAACAGTGTCAGAGGAGTTGCATTACAATCGATTTCATGACCTTTTGACCCCAATCCACACACCCTAGGGGCAGAGCCAAATTTAAATGTGCGCATCCACTCCACATTGATATGGGTAACTCACATACCAAATTTGGTTGAATTCCGTCCTATGGTTTTGGAAATGCGTTAAAATCAATTTCCTCAGGTTAAAATTTGACCTTTTGACCCCTCTCCCACCCCCTAGGAGCGAGCCAAATCTAAATGGCCTCTTGCACTCCGCAATCATATGGGCAACTCAGATATCAGATTTGGCTGAGTTCCGTCTAACGACTTCAGAGGAGTTGCATTACAATCAATTTCATGAACTTTTGACTCCATTCCCCCACCCCCATGGGATGGGATCAAATGTAAATGTGCTCATGCACTCCACATTGATATGGGTAACTCATATAGCAAATTTGCTTGAATTCGACCTAACGGTTTCGGAGGAGATGCGTTACAATTAATTTCTGCTAGTTAAAATCTGACCTTTTGACCCCTCCCCACCCCTGGGGGTCGAGCCAAATCTAAATGGCCTCTTGCAGTACGCAATCATATGAGTAACCCAGATATCAAATTTAGTTGAGTTCCGTCTAATGATTTCAAAGGAGTTGAGTTACAAGTGATTTGACCTTTTAACCTGTCACGTCCCCCCCTGTGGGCAGAGCCAAATCTAATTATCGTCTTGCAAAGCAGAATCATATGGATAACCAAATTTGATTCAATTCTACCCAACAGTTTGGGAGGAGATAGCGGGATGGACGGATGGAGAGACAGAAGGACAGATGGATCCGATTGCAATATCCCTGACATTTTTTTTAATGTGGGGATAATAAGATTCACCAGCATGGGTTATTTAACAGTCCGACTGCTGAATTTTTTGCAGACAACATATTTCAAGGGTTATATCTCCGGCCTGGTAAATAGGTTGAAAACAATTTAAAAGCAATAGCTTAGCCACCAACCAGTTTCAAACAAATTGTTTTCAAAATATTCAGCAAATCAAGCCTTTTAGCTCATTGAAATTATTGGCGAGATGGTTAATGGGTTAGTAACACACAACTGTCAGTCCACACAGTCGGAGTCAGCTTACTCAATTACATGTCGGAACAGTGTTCTACACCCATAACATTTAGACATGACAGCAATATACATGTAAGTTTTATATTGCTTGTCAATTTATATGTTCAAGTACCAGCTCTTACAGAGGCATCTAACCTGTTACTAAAGTATCCGACATCATAATCAAGACAGGTACTCACATGTTAACTGTCATAGGACACCAACAGCCCACAGTTAAATTACTTTCCAAATACGTAGTTCAAGTTTCAAAGTTTTAAATCGATTCCAACATTTGCACAAAGGGGATGGATCTTAGCTAGAAATGGACATGAAACATCTAGAAATGGACTCTTCTATTGTACTGTAACCCTTAACACTACAATGTAAAAATTATAAATTACAACTTTTCAAATTAAATTAAAAGATCAACTGGTGTTCATTTTTCACGAAATTTGTTGGAAGATACGACAGCAACATCGTCCACCAAAATTGTTGAAAAATATAGACCCTTTCTTACTGACACAAGAAAAGAGAGAATGTTAACTTGTCGACTGCAGAATGGTAAGGGGTAATATCTATAAACCATCTCATCTATCCAAAATGTCTCTATATTTCAAGACAACCATACAGGCATTCTGCTGAATATTTCGAGGCAATGATATACACTGACATTGAATATTTCAAGTGTTAATATCACAGATTCCATTCTAGCAATGTGTACTGCCACATGTGGATGCTATTTGCTAATTTTTGGAAATGCTGCTGCCAGATTTTGTGGGTGATTATCTTGGCATGTTGTTGACAATACAAAGGACAGCATCCTTACATCAGAGTGTTTAACTTATGCCTATACTAAACTATTTCAGCAATAATTACAAGTGCCTCTTTCTACTGGTCAGTTTCCATAATTAGGTTAAATGCTTCAACCTCCACCTCTGGGACATGATTCAATAGAAATCAAACTGTACCGTCCCTAGCATCTACTGCTCAGCTACTACTTGTGAATAGTGGGCATGCCACATGTGTCTTGTGTGAGTAAACATAGCCATTTAATGGGCAAGACTTGTCAATATTTTGGAATGACCTCTAATTGGAGGAATATAGCGTTATCATCAAGCGCTGTACTTAAACCTTTATGGGCAAATTTGGACAAGAAAATTTTATTATCTGCCTATTGAAAGTCCATTTACAGGCCAAGAGAATAGAATTTTTGACAATTTATCACTGGAATGACTGGCTCGGTTATTGAGCCAGTCATTCCAGTGGCAAATTTTCAAAAATTCTATTCTCTTGGCCTGTGAATGGGCAATCCACCAGACCATAACAGCGGCCGGCTTTGGCCGGCTTGACCATTAGTGTTAATCACTAACTAACCTCTGTTTGATGACTCCTTCAAAGCCATCATGTTCACTGCGGTAAGCTACTATGCCTACATCTGTCTCAGTTATGTGTTTGACGATGACATCTGTTGGATCATCTTCAGAGGCACGGTGATCCGATGGTTCAGCCTTTTCACCCCCCACTGGTACTTTTGTATTATCAGAGATCAGAGATTCACCTGCATATTTTAACATAGAATATTTAACCCTTTCCTGGTCAAATGTGGTCAAGAAAATTTAAACATTTTCTTATTGAATGTCCATTTAGAGGGCAAAAGAATACAATTTTTGAAAATTTATCACTGGAATGACTGGCTCGGTTATCGTAAATGGACATTCCATAAGACCATTAAAGAGTTAACATAGAATACATGTAAGAATTTGTGAATAACTTCAAGGAGCAACTAGAAGCCTAGCAGCTAGAAGCCCTAGTAGCAGCTAGAAGCCCTAGTAGCATCCAGAAAGCCCCAGAAGCAGCTAGAAGCCTCAGTAGCATCTAGAAGGCCCCGGAAGCAGCTAGAAGCCTCAGTAGCAGCTAGAAGCCTCAGTAGCAGCTAGAAGACCTAGCAGCAGCTAGAAACCTCAGCAGCAGCTAGACGCCCTAGTAGCAGCTCGAATCACGGAGTGTCAAAGCAAGTGTTTCCCAGTGTCATGAGGAAGCTAAAATATTACTTGTCTACCGCATTATAAAACAGACCATGAGTTGACAAGTGAATAACAAGACTTATTTTCTACTCCTTTAACATTTTGGCATGAACATCACACAGACAGTTATTCAACTTCCAGGCAAACATAAATAACTTAATGACATAATGGATTATGATGAAATTTGATATAAAATCTGTGTATGGTCAGGGTACCTATTTCTAACTGGGTTCTATTGCTAAAACCTCTCTTTTTGCATTCTAACACACATCTTGTTTTGGCGACATCATCAAATCATGTCTATAATATTTACACGACATGTACATTAAAAATTTTAGACTTCAAAATAAGGCCAAAACAATTTATTTTACCCATTTTGTTATTTTTCATGTACAAACCACACACACAAAACCACACTGTGTGTGTGTGTGCATGCGTGTGTGTGTGTGTGCATGTGTGTCCACCAATACAATATGAAATGCCTTCGACAGACATCCTGTTATGAATGATGCATCTTATATATTTGCACATTTTAAATAAAATTTTGAAATCTTATATTTTGAAATCATAACAAAATTGGTTGAATTCAACCAGATAATTATGCAGGAAATAGCGTGACAGGCTGAATGTGTATGCTATTTGACCTTTTGACCCTTGCTCTAGGCCAAAATCTACAGGGGAAGAGCAAAAGAAAAATTTCATCTCACAATCGGCAATGATATCGATAACTGAAAAATCAGATATTGATAACTGACATACCAAATTTTCTTGTACATGTATTCCAGTATCAAATGTTTGCGGAAGACATACATATTTAGCTTTACTTAAACGTATCCTAAAGCTCCTTTAAAATGTGTTTTAAATGGTGTCATTTTCTCGTAGTGATCTACATGTACATGTAGTGTCATGTACAGAATTTGTACCATATTTGACCTTTTGATCCCACCCTCACCCAAGAGAGGTGGAGCAAAATATAAATGTTATCGTGAAATCCGCAATCTTATGGTTAACTTACGTAACAAATTTGATTGAATTCAGACAAACAGTTTTTGATAGATAGCCAGATGGACAGAGGCGAGTGAAATATTACTGCTGTTCTTTAAAAAATGTATACGGCATAATTACACATACTTTGAACATTCCCAGCTGACCCACTCCATTCTTTAGCAAAGCAGGGGGATAAAAATATTCAGAAACAATCAGATTACCTTTGCAAATGTCAGTGTCCTCAGTTTTTAGCTTTTTTGACACAGGCTCATCCACTAGTTCACTCATAACTGCAGTTGTACAACTTATTACCTGGTGCAAAGTATATAAACTGAAAAGCAAATGGGATCACAATTAGCAACAATAAATAGAGTGTCATAATGTAGTACATGTCAGTCATGGGAGGATCCAGGGAGGGGGTTCGATCTAGGGAGGGGGTTCGATCTAGGGAGGGGGTTCGAATCCTTCCTTGATAATAGAGTGCCCTTTGGCATTGCGTGGCAATTATAATTTTTCCAACATAAAAACGATTAACCATTGGGTTATGGCCATCAATGGTGGAAATAAATAAGCATGCACTGGCTGTAAATCGAGGTCACAATATTTGAGGCACAGGTCGGCCTGCCATCTCATTGCAAGACATTCGGAAACCCGAAACATACATGTAACTATAAGTCTTTTTGGCCGTAGTAACATAACTCTAGCAACTAGACATATCCACTGGATCCAACCATTTCAGATAAACATACAATGTACATCAAGAGTTGACATAAAGTTAATTGTAAATGACAATATCTTAGAAAGACTAATCAATGAAAAATGAAATTCTGACACTGCATCTTGGTTTAATGTATACACTGACATGACTGAGAAAGGTTGGCAAGTGCAGGTTCAATTCCATTCAAAGATTATGCACGGACAAGAAGTTTTTCAAGGGAGATAACTCAGGAAAACCAGAAATGTAGCTGCAATGCAACCATGAAGCTTGACTGTACGATTTTGCAATGAACTATGAAGATTGACTTCAAACATGTCAAAGATAAAATAAATATAGAAGTCTTATCAATACCCTTATCAACAAGAGGCCTGAGCGCCTGTAATGCTCACCTGGACAATTAGCTTTTGAACCATTTGCATTTAAATATGGGTACAGGATTTTTTGAAACCATCAAAGATGGGCACCAAAGAAATTGGCCAATTGATATGTTGAAGCCTACAGTGATAGGATTGTTCCACCCAAGTTTTGTTGAAAATCAGGCCACTAATTAAGTATTTTGAATGGTTCTGGAAAATTAAAAAAATCCAAATGCCCACTAAAAAATCGACATTCTGAAAATTTGTTCTACAGCCTACCACTATGGAATCCCAAATCTGGATAAAATCCACCAAGCAGTTATGGAGATACATTTTGACAATTTTGGGTAAATCTTTCATAAAATTTGATTTTCACAAAAAATGGACCCATTAAAATTCTGAACAAATGGTTCTGGAAAGCTTTCAAAAAATCCAAATGGCCACCAAAAAATTGGCCAACTAAAATTCTGAATAGATGTTCTAGAGCCTACCACTATAGAATCCTTCCAACCAAATTTGCATAAAATTCACCAAGCAGTTATGGAGAAGATGCATTTTGACAATTTCCGGTAAATTTTTCATAAAATTAAATGATTTTCACCAAAAAAATTGATCCATTAAAATTCTGAATACATGGTCTGGAGCCTACCATAATAGGGGCTGTCTTGCCAACTAGGGTTGAATTAAGCGGTTAATGATGAGTAGCGTTTAGACAATTTTCGATAAATTCTTCATAAAATCTAAGGCAATCAAAATTCTATATATATGTTCTGAAGCGTATCCCCCGTAAGGTCCTTCCAGTCAAAATAAGTTGAAATCTACCAAGCAGTTAATAAGAGGTAGAGTTTTGACAATTTCTGATAAATTGTTCAAAAAATCAAAGATTTTTACACAAATAAATCAACCAATCAAAATTCTGTATACATATCTGAAGCCGAAAGCATTAGGGTCCTTCCAGCCAAATTAGGTTGAAATCTACCAAGCGGTTAATAAGGAGTAGAGTTTTGACAATTTCTGGTAAATTTTTCAAAAATTCAGATTTTCACAAATAAATCGACCAATCAAAATTCTGTATATATGTTCTGAAGACGAAAGCATTAGGGTCCTTCCGGCTAAATTAGGTTGAGATCTGCCAAACGGTTAATGAGGAGTAGTGTTTTGACAATTTCCGGTAAATTTTTCATAAAAATAAAAATCCAGTACTGTACGATTAACCAAACCTGAGATATAAACAGAAAAGTTGAGCTAAACGGAAAATGTTAATGTTGAAAAAAACAGGGGTCTTTTTTACCAAAGTCACCATGACCTTGACCTTTGTACTTTTGATCCCAAGGTCATCGTGAGATGCCGTATCATTATAAGGAAGCATGTGCCCAAGTTTGGATCCAGAATGACTAACCGAACCTGAGATATAAACAGAAAAGTGGAGCTAAACGCAAATTGGACCCCGATGCAGCCACCACCGCCACATGACGTGCATGGTATCGCAATAGCTCACGTTACTTCGTAAAGTCGAGCTACACATTTTTTAGCATAACTCCAAAACGCTTGATCTGGCCAGAAAAAATACAATTTAGATTAATTTTACGTGTCTCAGGAGAGATAACGTAGGCAAATATGGATGGATTTTGCCGAAAAAGTCATATGCACATCTTCAAGTGGCAACTGGTAACATTTACCAACTTTCCCACAAATCACAACTAAACTGTCGGAGTTGCATTGACAAGAAATGATTACAGACAAATCGACAAACAGATCTAGACAGGTGGATGGATGGACAGACAGAGATGCTGATTGCTATATCACCCCACCAGTAGTAACAAAAATAATCAGATAATAAAGAAATATTGCATGAATCCATACAGGTATTCTTAAGTTATATATTAGCGTCAAGCTATATAAAGGGGGTAACTCTGTAATGAATACGCTCCCGAAAACGAAAAA
Organism: Chaetoderma sp. LZ-2023a; assembly: GCA_034401795.1. NCBI lineage: Eukaryota > Metazoa > Mollusca > Caudofoveata > Chaetodermatida > Chaetodermatidae > Chaetoderma > Chaetoderma sp. LZ-2023a. The sequence continues at coordinate 80,140,945 of CM067371.1, read as the reverse complement.
ATCACATGCACATGATAGTGATAATGGCATTTCAGGTTAATCCATTGTGAACTTTATGAGGAGTTGACAAGAAATGTGACAGAGATGAACGGACAGATGAATGGACATACAGCCATATACGGTTAGCAAAATCCACATGTATGGTAATGATAACACATACCAAGTTTCAAAAGAATCATAGCTAATCTGTAGGAGGAGTTGTCTTGATAAGAAATGATTGGCAATGCAGTCATTCTAAAGCTATACATTAGCTTCAAGATTTATAAAGGGGATAACTCTGTAATGAAACATTTCCAGGATGCCCAATGGCATTGAGGATCAGAACAACTAGATATACTTCTGCAACTCCACCCTCTTTCAGGTACTCGGCCAAGATATTGTCTGCATTAGTTACAGTGCCACTGTTCAAATCCTTGACTGCATTCATCACCTCCACATATGAGAATTGGACAAATTCATTCACATTGACGGTGAGATCATTCAGTACTATCGCGTTAAACTATACATTAGCTCCAAGATTTTTAAAGGGGAAATCTCTGTAATGAAACATTTCCAGGATTCCCAATGGCATTGAGGATCAGAACAACTAGATATACTTCTGCAACTCCACCCTCTTTCAGGTACTCGGCCAAGATATTGTCTGCATTAGTTACAGTGCCACTGTTCAAATCCTTGACTGCATTCATCACCTCCACATATGAGAATTGGACAAATTCATTCACATTGACGGTGAGATCATTCAGTACTATCGCGTCAAACTATACATTAGCTCCAAGATTTCTAAAGGGGAAATCTCTGTAATGAAACATTTCCAGGATGCCCAATGGCATTGAGGATCAGAACAACTAGATATACTTCTGCAACTCCACCCTCTTTCAGGTACTCGGCCAAGATATTGTCTGCATTAGTTACAGTGCCACTGTTCAAATCCTTAACTGCATTCATCACCTCCACATATGAGAATTGGACAAATTCATTCACATTAACGGCGAGATCATTCAGTACTATCGCGTTAAATTCTAATTCTGCCTTTCTCATCGCTTGATGTACTTATTGGAGTACAAACCTGCAGGATGAGTGAGTACCTGCCTTCTAAGATATACTCTGCCAGGAACACAGTGTCCTGCACTTTGAATTCTACTATCTTGGGAGCTGTTCAGCTATGTTTAATACAGATTAATTTGTAGAATAACGTCTTATCACGGGTCTTAGCTTCAAGACGTTTTTGCATGTCGATGCTACGCCTAGCCACACTTTTGCCCTTTGTCTACGAAAAGTGGCTGGGTGGTTTGGGCTGGTTGGTCTGTCACAGAGCTTCCATTGGTGGAATACCATTTTACTTTCATCAACAGCATTTGCAATTTCATGATTCATCATTCCACAGCCGGTGAGATTTCCGTTGTTTATGACTTAAGATTGGTGAAGCGGCCTGTGAAGCCATAGTCAGGGTATCACGAAACTTTGCATATGTCAAATGGGCAATTCCATGGTTGTGTATGTGACATTTGGACAGATATTCTTTATCATTTTCTGTTAAGGGAAAAGCTACAATCTAACTTTTTACTATGAATATATCTAGCCATGCTTTCTTCAACAAATAACATGAAAGAACTGGATACTCATACAAAATATTTGTAGCTAACACATTTTACTTGGTTGCGTATGTGACATCACACAAGTTAACAAATTTGACATGGCTGAATTCAGTGGTATGGCTGAATTCAGTGGTGAAAGTCTGTGAACTGTATTGAGGTATAATGAAATCTTGTTGTATAGGGAAACACAACATGTACTCATATCCAAATAGACCATCAACTTTATTGACCATCAATATAGAAAACAATAACAGTGACATAACTTGGTTGTGTATGTGACACATCATGGTTGCGTATATGACAGCATGTAAAAATGGTTATGACTAGAGTGAAAATATCAATGATTCGCAGCATCATTTGCTATACATATACTTTTACATGTACATGTATGTACATATACAATTACAGTACAGCTCATAAATAAGTTACAAGTAGAATGTGTCCAATGCAGAAACATATTAGCTATGAGCACGATATAAGAAATTTTCTGTTAAATTTTTTGGATGTAATCTGATTGGGTGCTTTTGCTGCCTTAGGCAGCAATGGTTTCCAATCAAAAGTCCAAAATACTCCACAGTACAGTTTGTTTTGGAAACGTATTGAGTTATTTCTGAGCTGTACTGTATACGTATAGCAATTCATTTCTCAGCCACTACTCAGCATCTAAATTTTTGTCAAATGCATATATCTGCCTCTGTTGTCCATTATGGGCGTCTCAAGATTTATCACTCCAACATGTATCATCTCTTGCTGGCTTGACAAAATGATTATTTCCACATTTCCTTAAAAAAAGCTACCTCAGTCTCATCACCATCTTGATTAACACCAGGGTATGAAATAACGGTCGAACATCGGTCATGTCCGATCAAATCTGGATGGGTAAAAATATTTTACTGAACATGAATTTTGGGGGAAATTTGCAAATTTTGGAAAAAGAGAACAAGTGAACAATGTTGGTATCGCACTCAAATACGATAGATCGATCGAGCGCGCGTTTGTGCGTCATTTGCACATTTCTAAGTGAAAACGATATTCACCTTGGTTACCAGTATTCGTGATCTGTCAAAACGCATCATACCGGCAAATTCATCCTAGAGGGTGGTCTTACAATAGCTAATTGTCCCGGGAATAGTGTAAACCTTTTATACTGACGAATTTTCTGATTTCTAATGAGGGATATAGACCGTGAGTGACTTGAAAATTAAGTCATACGGCGAATAAATGACAAATAAAATTGCATAGAACATCTGATAAATGATACCACTCAAAATCTTGTCATTTCGCTAGTCTGAAAATGATCGAGTCGATGCAAAATTAGCAATGGGGGATCTACAAAATCGGCCACTGCGCACGAGTTAGTGATGTGTTCTTACACACCTGTCATGAGAAGAGAATTTGGTCTCGCGATTTCATTGGTTGTTGGACATAATTATATCTAGAAAATCCAATGACATTACGTGAGAGATGTTCACAGAAGTTTGAGACGCGTTCGTTCACGCCTTCGATACTGAAGAAGCTAATTCTTCCTCGCGATTTCCTTGGTAGCTGTATATAGAAAACCAATGAAATAGCGGGCGAGTTTTCTCACAATAGAAGTGAAGAAAGCAAGTTCATAAATAATCGCACTGTAGAAGACACTTGACAACATGCGCGTTACGCATTAGACGATCCTAATTTAATATTTGCTTTTTAAATTTTACATTATTTTTAGGAATAAAACACAAGTGGTGCCTTATATCTTTTAAACTCCTTAATCATAAATCGGAATATGTAACCAGAGGGTGTTGGCTTCAATCTGATATGCAATTTACTAAATTTTCAAGACTTAATTTTCATGGCTATGGTTATGTTTTCATGGAATTGCCCAAATATGGATCATACATGTTACACATCTTTGACTTATACTCCTCAAGGGCTTTTTGCACATAATCTGTAAGTAGGTTTATTAATTCTGTCCCAATTCACTCGAAGCATTGCACCAGCGGGTGCAGAGTTCATACATGTAATTGATTCTCGAGGCCGGAGCATCACGTTTAACTCTGCAAACAGAGGGTGGTAATCAGAACATTTGCTACTCAAATCATCGCGGTAGACATCCTGACATGTGTGCACCATGGAACTCAACATGAGAAAGTAATCTATCATTCAGCTGCTCATACCTCTAACAACTTGGCATGTTGGGCCATCTGTTTTATACATCACTGCATAATCATGTACAATGCAACAATTTGTACCTCTTGAACATCTCTTCAGTGGTGAGGCCACAACTGAAATCGGCCATGGGGGAGGGGAGGGGGGAGGAGAATTGGTAAATATTAATACAAGAAGGAATTAGCTAAACAATGTTAAATCAATGTTCTACGAAACTTGCTAACAGAGTTCGACAAATCAACTGGCAATGGTTTTAGTTTGGGATCATCCATAATTCCTGCCAGACATGCAAATTCGATAATCGTTGTGTCGATCTTTGAAAACATAGTGTTTCATGTCTCTACAGTCTTTTTTACATCAATACTGGCTACATGTAGGTTACTACGGTGGCCTGCACAGTGATAATCTAACATATACGAACTATCTGTCCGAAGCATCGCAGCTACTCCACTTTGTTTGCTGGGCATTACCGGTGCACAATCGGATCTGAAGCCAAACACTTTATGAAAATCAATTTTGTTAATTTGACAAAATACATGGATTGCTGCTGCAATCGATGCCAAATCACTGCCAGTTATCTTCATGAGTTTAGCAAACACTATCTTAACACATCCATCTCGAATAAAGTGCAAGTAAATAATCAGATGTTGTTCCATTCCTAAATCCATCTACCGATATAGCTATTGCTGCACTATCACATATTTCCTGAAGCAAACGTTCTTCCATGTCATTCGAAATAATTGTCAGAAATTCTCTAGCAGCATTGTCATCACGATACAGATTTGCTGTTATCTTGGCACCATTCAGAGATGAATTCTCACATAGTTTTTTAAACTTCTCAATAGGAATGTCTTCATTTGCAATAAAATATACATTACGGACAAGCGTTTCTACAGCGATATCGACAATCTTACACGCAGTGTCTATAATCTTAGGCAAATTGTCTTATTTACGTAAAATCTCACGTTTAACGGAATCTGTGTGGTCAGTAGAACATGCATGTTCTCTAAGAGCTAATTCTCTATTTTTCCTCGATCCTTGCTTTACAAAGTTGTTTACTTGTCTGTGTAATTGGCAATCAACACAAAACATAGCATCGCTACCCTCATCAAATCTTAGCCACGGGAATTCACTTCTCTCGAACAAACATTAATCACCCTTAGTTGCTAATTATATATCACAAATTTCAGCCTGATCTCTTCAGTGGTTCTGGGGGAAGAAGTCGTTTTTCTGAAAACTAGGTCATCCAAGATGGCTGCTGAACCATTTGGTCAATAAAGTTACCTTGAACAAACTTGATTCAACGCCTACCCTAGATCATATTTCGTGAGTTTTGAATTGATCCCTCAAATGGTTTGGGAAAAGAAGATTTTTAAAGACATTTCTAAAAATCGGCCAAAATCCAAGATGGTCGCCGGCCAAATTGGCCGATCGGTTTCGTTTGAACAAACTTGACTCTCTATGCCTTCATGCTAAATATACTTGAAATCGGCCCAGTAGTTTTCGAGAAGATATTTTCAATTTTCCATTGCTTTAGTATGGGAGCTTTTGGCGAGAAAATGATCCAAGATGGCCGCCAAACCGTTTATCCGACAGATTCGAAAATTGCAAATTTGAGATCATTATAGCCAAAAACCTATATAAAACCAATTTCGGCATCAAAATACATCAAATAAAAAAAGTCCAATATGGCCGCCAAACATGCTATATTTTGATTGGCCCATGGCGGCCATGTTTTTTGACGGATCAACTTCTCTTGCACAAACTTTACTGGCCTTAGTCCCTAATCATATCTGCCAAATTTCGGCCTGATCCCTTCAGCATTTCTGGAGAAATTATTTTCGCTAAAACTAGCTCAACCAAGATGGCCGCCAAACTATTTGACCAATTAAGTTCGCTTGAACAAATTTGGTTTCTTGCCATAGATCATTTTCATGAGGTTTCCTTCAATCCCTCAAGCGGTTTCGGAGAAGATTTTTAAAGACGTTTCTAAAAATCGGCCAAAATCCAAGATGGCCGCCGGCCTAATTGGCCGATCGGCTTCATTTGAACAAACTTGGATCCCTATGCTAGGGTTGCACGATTTTTGCTTTGAAACATTGCGATCGATTTTATTTTAAAAAATCGTGATTTTCGATTAAATCGTAGGTCCAAATTCCCAAAAGTATGAACCAGTGTAACGTGACAACTCACCAAAACTGGGACTTGGAATTTCTAGAAAAAGTTGAAATAAATGATACAAAAATAGCACGAAATTAGAACAAAATTTCATGCGACAAATTCTCACCAGCCTACCTACGTCTATGCTTAATGTATATCTTATATCCATCATCGCGGGAGTGAAATTATTAATTGGGACCGCCTAAATATCGAGTATAGTTGAATAACATCGTTTATTTCATCAAAATTTGACATAAAATGTCGTCGAGTACAAATATAAATCCCGCTTCCGCTTATAGCCTCCCTTTGTAGGAGTTTAGGCCATTACCCGAGTAGCGCGAGGACTAGAGCTGGGCGGTATTGATATTTACATGACGGTATCGGTACCATGAAAAATACCGCGGTACCACGGTATACCGTCATCTGAGCTTGAGGCATGCCATGAAATTAGAACAATTTTTTTCCATTTCCTTTTCACTTCCATCTCCAATCAACGGTAAATATAGGTAAAATAAATAAATCAGCTTCCTGATTTAGAGAAGAAAAACATGGCTATTGCGACTGTTTAGTGTCACGATTTTATACGGTCACTATTTTTATTGACGTAATATCATTCACGGGAATATCGGTCAAAGGGTGTGGTCGACTCGCTAACTATAACCCGCTGTTTGAGACATTATTTTCAATCTGGATTGTTCTTGCTATTAATGCGTGCGGCCAGCAAACGGTAAATTTTATTTTGGCAGTCGAGCGCTTTGATAGACAGAGTCCAGACAAAATCTGCCAGGATTTAAACGGGGCGAGTGTTGTACTCTTTTATTTCTGTTGGAGTCGTATATTCTGTTACTCGCGAAAACAGGCCTATACACGAAAACGTGATTTTATAAAAAATTTCTTTTCGTTGGGAATGGATCTTTAATATATTAATCATGTTTCAACTCCGTAAATTTTAAGGAAATAATGATGAAATGTACATAATTTAAATTTTTTTATCGTGGAGTATCCAGTTTCGGTGAGGCTCTAGTGTAACAACACAAGTTCTCATGACGTCATAATTTTGTAATCAACTATTACGGTAATTATTGGTAACACTTACCGCCTTTCCCCTCAAAATCCACATTAAAATGTTATGTCAGCCCTAAATCAACTTAAGCGTGTAAAAAATTGCCAATTTTCCTATTACTTTTTATCATATGCCTTCAAAGCATTGTATTTTAAATAAAAAACGTAAATTTTTTCTTCTTCAAATATTGGAAATTCTTCCCCGTCGTCTGTTTTATTTATACCACGTGACCATTGTCAAACTCCATACTGGACAGGACAGTTAAAAACTCAACAGCGTAGTGCCTGTTCTCAGCACATTTTTATCAAAATCAAGGAGTATACGCATAGTATAATATTATTCAATATCTTTTGCACATTTCCATTCGATGCTTCAGTCAAGCCCTCATAACTAGCTCCAGTCTGAGGAAAATGGCCACCACCATACCTGAGATAAAACAAGAAAATGACGATAAAACACCTATTCTGACAACTTCGAACATTCATCATTTTTTGCTCCATATGGTAGCTGTCCAGAAATAGAAATTTGGGCGAGCCTGTACGCGCTATCACCAAAACAGGATACCATCGTTTTTGTTTGTTTTGATGTACGTCATCGCCTAATGCCAATGGCGCTGTGTTTTGACATTTCGTTTACCGGGTTTTTGTTCTAACTTGGTGCTGGATAAGGGATAAAGTCACTAACAAATTAAGCCAATTTATTTTTAAATATTTTTAGTTATTAAATTATTAGCAATTCCTTCTTAGGCACCCCCAAATCGGATACTCCACGCCAAACTTTTTATCTACAAATATGGAAAAAATTCGATCAGCATTCAACCCCATATCTTTCCCATACTGGAGAAACACGATAATGCCAGCTTGCGATGCATGTATATTATACATTAAGCATAGCATAAATAATTTTGAATCTTTGCTTTCGATCATGAAGAGAAACAATTAATACGAAAACTGGTTATGGACAAAATTATATATGTGCATGTGCTTGTGCAAATGTAAGAAAGATAAGACCCAATGAGCAATAATAAACTGTACCTTAACAGGATGTATTAATTCACTAAGGAGAGAAATTCGCTTAAATATACCGCTGCAATTTTAGATTTTAAGACACGCGTCTTCTTCTTGTTCTGTATATTCCTCCTTCCAAAGTTCCCCTGTCGCACTGGCTACGAGGCAAGATTTGGCAGATCTTCGCCAGTGTGCAGCCTGTGCAATGTAGAGGTCGAGAACAGAGAGCACTTTCTGTTCAAGTGCAAAAGATTGAATGATGTTCGCAGTCCTCATATGGCTAGACTAGAAGAGCTACTAAGAGAATATGAGGCAGATGACCTGCTGGAACCATGAAGGAAAAGTAAAATCCTAGGTTCACTGCTTTGCACCACTACTGACATTTCTGCACCCTGCGTCATGGGGAACATAGCTGTCTAGTCCTTCTGGAAGCTATGGATTCGTAGATCAAAGATGCCCTTGATAAAGAGGCTACGTTTATACAATACAACCTATTTTGGGATGACATTCACCATTACTATGAAGGCCTCTGCCTATTGTCGGAAAACATCAGTTATCAGCTTCACTCTGTGATGAACACGACCTCAGAATCGCAGGATTTTTGTTATGTCCAAGCTACACCATGGAGAAGATAAACCCAGCTACAAACCAGCCCAACCATCACACAATACCAACACAACTCTCAAACCAATTCTCAATACTAAATGACGAAATTTTAGAATTACATACACATGAGGCATCTCAGTACACTATGTACTACAATGAAAACACAATAACAGCAACAACTTTAGAACAAGGAAGGCAGGAAATAACAAAACAAAAACACAAAAGTCAGATGTAAAAAAACAGTAAAAACACTAACTGGCAAGTGCACAGAACTCAGCACAAGATCAACAACACCAATGCACTCTCAAATAGCAAACAGTACAACTTCTAAAACAGTAACAGATACATGCATATACACAAATGCAGATAGTCTAGTTAATAAAACAGCTGAGCTTGAAGCACTAGTTCACAAGATTCGTTCCGAAATCATACTAATCACAGAGGTGTTACCAAAAAACACAAATATAAGCATTAGTGAATTGCAGATCGATAACCACAGTCTCTCGCTAAATAGTAATCCTTCAAGAGGAGTCATCATCCATACCCATCAATCACTGAATGCTCAAAACTGTGACGCTCTAAATGATCACGTGTTTAATGAATCAGTATTGAGTACATGGATGACAGAGCAAAAGGAAAAGATTCTTGTTGGATGCATCTACAGAAGCCCAAACTCAGACGCCCCAAATAATAATAGCCTGCTAAATCTACTAAACCATGCTGAGAGAGAAAATACAGATCACATTCTTATAGTTGGAGATTTCAACTTCCCATCTATTAACTGGTGCACTGGACTTTCGGCAAATTTAGAAGAAGATGCATTTCTCAATACAACCAGGGATATTTTCCTACAGCAACTGGTTACTAATGCGACACGACATAGAATAAACCAGACTTCAAATCTTTTGGATCTAGTTTTAACAAGCAGCCAAAACATCGTCCACGATATAACCCACTTACCTCCACTAGGTAAGAGTGACCATGATGTTCTACAAATATCACTACACCCAGACATCTTAAGCACAAGCAAACAGGCAGCTAAACCAAAATTACTGTTGAACAAAGGATGCTATACAGAAATGAGAAAAGACTTAAGAACAACTGACTGGAATCATCTGAGCGAACTTAATGCATCAGAAGCTTGGAACTTCCTACACACAAAATTGATCACAATGAAGGAGCATTACATTCCTATAACAAAACAACATGGCAAGAAGAAACACCTCTGGCTTGACCGTACTGCAACACATTCACTCACATGTAAAAGCTGGGCATATAAAAGGTATAACGAAACAAAGAAAATCACAGATTAGACACTTTACAAAATTTCTAGAAAGAAGGCGACAGCGAGCATCAGAAAAGCAAAACAGACATTTGAACGGAAGGTGGCAAGTGAATGCAAGGGAAATCCTAAAGCTTTTTGGAACTATGTCAAGAGTAAAAAGGGTGCCACGAGAATCAATTAGCAAGCTACGCAACCCATCTAATGGAACTATGACTACAGATGATAAAGAAAAATCTAATATTCTTAACAACTTTTTCTCAAGTATGTTCAACTCAGAAAATCTTCATTCTACACCAACCATTAGCCCCAGAAGTAACGGTACTGTATTAAAAGACATAATAATAACACCCATCGCCATCGAAAATAAATTGAAGGCACTCAATCCCAATAAAAGCAATGGCCCAGATGAAATACCAGTGAGAATATTAAAGAAGCTGCTAAAGAAATTAGTGCAACGTTACGCATAATTTTCAACAAGTCTCTAGAAGAAGGTGTACTACCTGACATCTGGAAAATGGCAAATGTATGTTGTATACACAAAAAAGGCTCCAAAAATGACCCAAGCAACTACAGACCAATCAGTCTTACCTCTACCTTGTGCAAGGTCCTAGAGTCATTTATAAGGGAGAGCATTGTAAATTTTCTGGAAACAGCCAAACTATTTACCAAATGCCAGCATGGTTTCAGATACAACAGATCCTGTAAAACTCAATTCCTATAGTACCTCGAAGATATAACAGTCAAACTTGACTCAAAAGAACCTATCAATGCAGTATATTTAGATTTCTAAATTT